>OU452319.1:13345717-13593032 GCA_911728475.2 Pterostichus madidus
GGGATATTCTTACAATTTAATTTTATCGTGATATTTAAGCAAGAAAACTAAAATATTCGTTTTTAGTTCCAGAAAAATTTAAACATCGTTTCTCCTCAGGAAAAAATGATAGAATCAAACTTATTAAATAAATTTAATACACAAATAAAGTTACTCAGGGATATTCTTACAATTTAATTTTATCAAGAAAACTAAAATATTCGTTTCTAGTTCCAAAATAATAAAAACATCGTTTCTCCTCAGGAAAGATTGCAAGAATCGAACTTATTAAAAAAATTTAATAAACAAATAAAGTTACTGAGGGATATTCTTACAATTTATTTTTATCGTGATATTTAAGCAAGAAAACAAAAATATTCGTTTTTAGTTCCAGAAAAATTTAAACATCGTTTCTCCTCAGGAAAAATTGCTAGAATCAAACTTATTAAATCAATTTAATAAACAAATAGTGTTACTCAGGGATATTCTTACAATTTAATTTTATCGTGATATTTAAGCAAGAAAACTAAAGTATTCGTTTTTAGTTCCAGAAAAATTTAATCATCGTTTCTCCTCAGGAAAAATTGCTAGAATCAAACTTATTAAATCAATTTAATAAACAAATAGTGTTACTCAGGGATATTCTTACAATTTAATTTTATCGTGATATTTAAGCAAGAAAACTAAAGTATTCGTTTTTAGTTCCAGAAAAATTTAAACATCGTTTCTCCTCAGGAAAAAATGATAGAATCAAACTTATTAAATAAATTAATAAACGAATAAAGTTACTCAGGGATATTCTTACAATTAAATTTTATCGTGACATTTAAGCGAGAAAACTAAAATATTCGTTTCTAGTTCCAAAATAATAAAAACATCGTTACTCGTCAGGAAAAAATGCTAGAATCGATCTTATTAAAAAAATCTAATAAACAAATAAAGTTACTCAGGGATATTCTTACAATTTAATTTTATCGTGATATTTAAGCAAGAAAACAAAAATATTCGTTTTTAGTTCCAGAAAAATTTAAACATCGTTTCTCCTCAGGAAAAAATGCTAGAATCAAACTTATTAAATCAATTTAATAAACAAATAGTGTTACTCAGGGATATTTTTACAATTTAATTTTATCGTGATATTTAAGCGAGAAAACTAAAATATTCGTTTCTAGTTCCAAAATAATAAAAACATCGTTACTCGTCAGGAAAAAATGCTAGAATCGATCTTATTAAAAAAATCTAATAAACAAATAAAGTTACTCAGGGATATTCTTACAATTTAATTTTATCGTTATATTTAAGCAAGAAAACTAAAATATTCGTTTTTAGTTCCAGAAAAATTTAAACATCGTTTCTCCTCAGGAAAAAATGCTAGAATCAAACTTATTAAATCAATTTAATAAACAAATAGTGTTACTCAGGGATATTCTTACAATTTAATTTTATCGTGATATTTAAGCAAGAAAACTAAAATATTCGTTTCTAGATCCAGAAAAATTAGAACATCGTTACTAGTCAGGAAAAAATGCTAGAATCAAACTTATTAAATAAATTTAATAAACAAATAGTGTTACTCAGGGATATTCTTACAATTTAATTTTATCGTGATATTTAAGCAAGAAAACAAAAATATTCGTTTTTAGTTGCAGAAAAATTTAAACATCGTTTCTCCTCAGGAAAAATTGCTAGAATCAAACTTATTAAATCAATTTAATAAACAAATAGTGTTACTCAGGGATATTCTTACAATTTAATTTTATCGTAATATTTAATACAAGAAAACTAAAATATTCGTTTCTAGATCCAGAAAAATTAAAACATCGTTACTCCTCAGAAAAAAATGCTAGAATCGAACGTCTTAAATAAATTTAATAAACAAATAAAGTTACTCACGGATGTACTTACAATTTAATTTTATCGTGATATTTAAGCAAGAAAACTAAAGTATTCGTTTTTAGCTCCAGAAAAATTTAAACACCGTTTCTCCTCAGGAAAAAATGATAGAATCAAACTTATTAAATAAATTTAATAAACGAATAAAGTTACTCAGGGATATTCTTACAATTTAATTTTATCGTGATATTTAAGCGAGAAAACTAAAATATTCGTTTCTAGTTCCAAAATAATAAAAACATCGTTACTCGTCAGGAAAAAATGCTAGAATCAAACTTATTAAATAAATTTAATACACAAATAATGTTACTCAGGGATATTGTTACAATTTAATTTTATCGTGATATTTAAGCAAGAAAACTAAAATATTCGTTTTTAGTTCCAGAAAAATTTAAACATCGTTTCTCCTCAGGAAAAAATGCTAGAATCAAACGTACTAAATAAATTTAATAAACAAATAATGTTACTCAGGGATATTCTTACAATTTAATTTTATCGTGATATTTAAGCAAGAAAACTAAAATATTCGTTTCTAGATCCAGAAAAATTAAAACATCGTTACTCCTCAGGAAAAAATGCTAGAATCAAACTTATTAAATAAATTTAATAAACAATTAGTGTTACTCAGGGATATTCTTACAATTTAATTTTATCGTGATATTTAAGCAAGAAAACAAAAATATTCGTTTTTAGTTCCAGAAAAATTTAAACATCGTTTCTCCTCAGGAAAAATTGCTAGAATCAAACTTATTAAATCAATATAATAAACAAATAGTGTTACTCAGGGATATTCTTACAATTTAATTTTATCGTGATATTTAAGCAAGAAAACTAAAATATTCGTTTCTAGATCCAGAAAAATTAAAACATCGTTACTCCTCAGGAAAAAATGCTAGAATCAAACTTACTAAATAAATTTAATAAACAAATAATGTTACTCAGGGATATTCTTACAATTTAATTTTATCATGATATTTAAGCAAGAAAACTAAAACATTCGTTTCTAGATCCAGAAAAATTAAAACATCGTTACTCCTCAGGAAAAAATGCTAGAATCAAACGTCTTAAATAAATTTAAGAAACAAATAAAGTTACTCACGGATGTTCTTACAATTTAATTTTATCATGATATTTAAGCAAGAAAACTAAAGTATTCGTTTTTAGTTCCAGAAAAATTTAAACACCGTTTCTCCTCAGGAAAAAATGATAAAATCAAACTTATTAAATAAATTTAATAAACGAATAAAGTTACTTAGGGATAATCTTACAATTTAATTTTATCGTGATATTTAAGCGAGGAAACTAAAATATTCGTTTCTAGTTCCAAAATAATAAAAACATCGTTACTCGTCAGGAAAAAATGCTAGAATCAAACTTATTAAATAAATTTAATACACAAATAAAGTTACTCAGGGATATTCTTACAATTTAATTTTATCGTGATATTTAAGCAAGAAAACTAAAATATTCGTTTTTAGTTCCAGAAAAATTTAAACATCGTTTCTCCTCAGGAAAAAATGCTAGAATCAAACGTACGAAATAAATTTAATAAACAAATAATGTTACTCAGGGATATTCTTACAATTTAATTTTATCGTGATATTTAAGCAAGAAAACTAAAATATTCGTTTCTAGATCCAGAAAAATTAAAACATCGTTACTCCTCAGGAAAAAATGCTAGAATCAAACTTACTAAATAAATTTAATAAACAAATAATGTTACTCAGGGATATTCTTACTATTTAATTTTATCGTGATATTTAAGCAAGAAAACAAAAATATTCCTTTTTAGTTCCAGAAAAATTTAAACATCGTTTCTCCTCAGGAAAAATTGCTAGAATCAAACATATTAAATCAATTTAATAAACAAATAGTGTTACTCTGGGATATTCTTACAATTTAATTTTATCGTGATATTTAAGCAAGAAAACTAAAATATTCGTTTCTAGATCCAGAAAAATTAAAACATCGTTACTCCTCAGGAAAAAATGCTAGAATCGAACGTCTTAAATAAATTTAATAAACAAATAAAGTTACACACGGATGTTCTTACAATTTAATTTTATCGTGATATTTAAGCAAGAAAACTAAAGTATTCGTTTTTAGGTCCAGAAAAATTTAAACACCGTTTCTCCTCAGGAAAAAATGATAGAATCAAACTTATTAAATAAATTTAATAAACGAATAAAGTTACTCTGGGATATTCTTACAATTAAATTTTATCGTGATATTTAAGCGAGAAAACTAAAATATTCGTTTCTAGTTCCAAAATAATAAAAACTCGTTACTCGTCAGGAAAAAATGCTAGAATCGATCTTATTAAAAAAATCTAATAAACAAATAAAGTTACTCAGGGATATTACAATTTAATTTTAACGTGATATTTAAGCAAGAAAACAAAAATATTCGTTTTTAGTTCCATAAAAATTTAAACATCGTTTCTCCTCAGGAAAAAATGCTAGAGTAGAACTTATTAAAAAAATCTAATAAACAAATAAAGTTACTCAGTTATATTCTTACAATTTAATTTTATCGTGATATTTAAGCAAGAAAACTAAAATATTCGTTTTTAGTTCCAGAAAAATTTAAACATCGTTTCTCCTCAGGAAAAAATGCTAGAATCAAACTTACTAAATAAATTTAATAAACAAATAGTGTTACTCAGGGATATTCTTACAATTTATTTTTATCGTGATATTTTAAGCAAGAAAACTAAAATATTCGTTTCTAGATCCAGAAAAATTAGAACATCGTTACTAGTCAGGAAAAAATGCTAGAATCAAACTTATTAAATAAATTTAATAAACAAATAGTGTTACTCAGGGATATTCTTACAATTTAATTTTATCGTGATATTTAAGCAAGAAAACAAAAATATTCGTTTTTAGTTGCAGAAAAATTTAAACATCGTTTCTCCTCAGGAAAAATTGCTAGAATCGAACTTATTAAATAAATTTAATAAACAAATAATGTTACTCAGGGATATTCTTACAATTTAATTTTATCGTGATATTTAATACAAGAAAACTAAAATATTCGTTTCTAGATCCAGAAAAATTAAAACATCGTTACTCCTCAGGAAAAAATGCTAGAATCGAACGTCTTAAATAAATTTAATAAACAAATAAAGTTACTCACGGATGTTCTTACAATTTAATTTTATCGTGATATTTAAGCAAGAAAACTAAAGTATTCGTTTTTAGCTCCAGAAAAATTTAAACACCGTTTCTACTCAGGAAAAAATGATAGAATCAAACTTATTAAATAAATTTAATAAACGAATAAAGTTACTCAGGGATAT
Source organism: Pterostichus madidus (assembly GCA_911728475.2). Taxonomy (NCBI): domain Eukaryota; kingdom Metazoa; phylum Arthropoda; class Insecta; order Coleoptera; family Carabidae; genus Pterostichus; species Pterostichus madidus. Next base: position 13,350,891 of record OU452319.1, read on the forward strand.
TCTTACAATTTAATTTTATCATGATATTTAAGCGAGAAAACTAAAATATTCGTTTCTAGTTCCAAAATAATAAAAACATCGTTACTCGTCAGGAAAAAATGCTAGAATCAAACTTATTAAATAAATTTAATACACAAATAATGTTACTCAGGGATATTGTTACAATTTAATTTTATCGTGATATTTAAGCAAGAAAACTAAAATATTCGTTTTTAGTTCCAGAAAAATTTAAACATCGTTTCTCCTCAGGAAAAAATGCTAGAATCAAACGTACTAAATAAATTTAATAAACAAATAATGTTACTCAGGGATATTCTTACAATTTACCTAATTTTATCGTGATATTTAAGCAAGAAAACTAAAATATTCGTTTCTAGATCCAGAAAAATTAAAACATCGTTACTCCTCAGGAAAAAATGCTAGAATCAAACTTATTAAATAAATTTAATATACAATTAGTGTTACTCAGGGATATTCTTACAATTTAATTTTATCGTGATATTTAAGCAAGAAAACAAAAATATTCGTTTTTAGTTCCAGAAAAATTTAAACATCGTTTCTCCTCAGGAAAAATTGCTAGAATCAAACTTATTAAATCAATATAATAAACAAATAGTGTTACTCAGGGATATTCTTACAATTTAATTTTATCGTGATATTTAAGCAAGAAAACTAAAATATTCGTTTCTAGATCCAGAAATATTAAAACATCGTTACTCCTCAGGAAAAAATGCTAGAATCAAACTTACTAAATAAATTTAATAAACAAATAATGTTACTCAGGGATATTCTTACAATTTAATTTTATCATGATATTTAAGCAAGAAAACTAAAATATTCGTTTCTAGATCCAGAAAAATTAAAACATCGTTACTCCTCAGGAAAAAATGCTAGAATCGAACGTCTTAAATAAATTTAAGAAACAAATAAAGTTACTCACGGATGTTCTTACAATTGAATTTTATCATTATATTTAAGCAAGAAAACTAAAGTATTCGTTTTTAGTTCCAGAAAAATTTAAACATCGTTTCTCCTCAGGAAAAAATGCTAGAATCAAACGTACTAAATAAATTTAATAAACAAATAATGTTACTCAGGGATATTCTTACAATTTATTTTTATCGTGATATTTTAAGCAAGAAAACTAAAATATTCGTTTCTAGATCCAGAAAAATTAGAACATCGTTACTAGTCAGGAAAAAATGCTAGAATCAAACTTATTAAATAAATTTAATAAACAAATAGTGTTACTCAGGGATATTCTTACAATTTAATTTTATCGTGATATTTAAGCAAGAAAACAAAAATATTCGTTTTTAGTTGCAGAAAAATTTAAACATCGTTTCTCCTCAGGAAAAATTGCTAGAATCGAACTTATTAAATAAATTTAATAAACAAATAATGTTACTCAGGGATATTCTTACAATTTAATTTTATCGTGATATTTAATACAAGAAAACTAAAATATTCGTTTCTAGATCCAGAAAAATTAAAACATCGTTACTCCTCAGGAAAAAATGCTAGAATCGAACGTCTTAAATAAATTTAATAAACAAATAAAGTTACTCACGGATGTTCTTACAATTTAATTTTATCGTGATATTTAAGCAAGAAAACTAAAGTATTCGTTTTTAGCTCCAGAAAAATTTAAACACCGTTTCTACTCAGGAAAAAATGATAGAATCAAACTTATTAAATAAATTTAATAAACGAATAAAGTTACTCAGGGATATTCTTACAATTTAATTTTATCGTGATATTTAAGCGAGAAAACTAAAATATTCGTTTCTAGTTCCAAAATAATAAAAACATCGTTACTCGTCAGGAAAAAATGCTAGAATCAAACTTATTAAATAAATTTAATACACAAATAATGTTACTCAGGGATATTGTTACAATTTAATTTTATCGTGATATTTAAGCAAGAAAACTAAAATATTCGTTTTTAGTTCCAGAAAAATTTAAACATCGTTTCTCCTCAGGAAAAAATGCTAGAATCAAACGTACTAAATAAATTTAATAAACAAATAATATTACTCAGGGATATTCTTACAATTTACCTAATTTTATCGTGATATTTAAGCAAGAAAACTAAAATATTCGTTTCTAGATCCAGAAAAATTAAAACATCGTTACTCCTCAGGAAAAAATGCTAGAATCAAACTTATTAAATAAATTTAATAAACAATTAGTGTTACTCAGGGATATTCTTACAATTTAATTTTATCGTGATATTTAAGCAAGAAAACAAAAATATTCGTTTTTAGTTCCAGAAAAATTTAAACATCGTTTCTCCTCAGGAAAAATTGCTAGAATCAAACTTATTAAATCAATATAATAAACAAATAGTGTTACTCAGGGATATTCTTACAATTTAATTTTATCGTGATATTTAAGCAAGAAAACTAAAATATTCGTTTCTAGATCCAGAAAAATTAAAACATCGTTACTCCTCAGGAAAAAATGCTAGAATCAAACTTACTAAATAAATTTAATAAACAAATAATGTTACTCAGGGATATTCTTACAATTTAATTTTATCATGATATTTAAGCAAGAAAACTAAAATATTCGTTTCTAGATCCAGAAAAATTAAAACATCGTTACTCCTCAGGAAAAAATGCTAGAATCGAACGTCTTAAATAAATTTAAGAAACAAATAAAGTTACTCACGGATGTTCTTACAATTTAATTTTATCATTATATTTAAGCAAGAAAACTAAAGTATTCGTTTTTAGTTCCAGAAAAATTTAAACACCGTTTCTCCTCAGGAAAAAATGATAAAATCAAACTTATTAAATAAATATAATAAACGAATAAAGTTACTCACGGATAATCTTACAATTTAATTTTATCGTGATATTTAAGCGAGGAAACTAAAATATTCGTTTCTAGTTCTAAAATAATAAAAACATCGTTACTCGTCAGGAAAAAATGCTAGAATCAAACTTATTAAATAAATTTAATACACAAATAAAGTTACTCAGGGATATTCTTACAATTTAATTTTATCGTAATATTTAAGCAAGAAAAACTAAAATATTCGTTTTTAGTTCCAGAAAAATTTAAACATCGTTTCTCCTCAGGAAAAAATGCTAGAATCAAACGTACTAAATAAATTTAATAAACAAATAATGTTACTCAGGGATATTCTTACAATTTAATTTTATCGTGATATTTAAGCAAGAAAACTAAAATATTCGTTTCTAGATCCAGAAAAATTAAAACATCGTTACTCCTCAGGAAAAAATGCTAGAATCAAACTTACTAAATAAATTTAATAAACAAATAATGTTACTCAGGGATATTCTTACAATTTAATTTTATCGTGATATTTAAGCAAGAAAACTAAAATATTTGTTTTTAGTTCCAGAAAAATTTAAATATCGTTTCTCCTCAGGAAAAATTGCTAGAATCAAACTTATTAAATCAATTTAATAAACAAATAGTGTTACTCAGGGATATTCTTACAATTTAATTTTATCATGATATTTAAGCAAGAAAACTAAAATATTCGTTTTTAGTTCCAGAAAAATTTAAATATCGTTTCTCCTCAGGAAAAAATGCTAGAATCGAACTAATTAAATAAATTTAATAAACAAATAATGTTCCTCAGGGATATTCTTACAATTTAATTTTATCGTGATATTTAAGCAAGAAAACTAAAATATTCGTTTCTAGATCCAGAAAAATTAAAACATCGTTACTCCTCAGGAAAAAATGCTAGAATCAAACTTACTAAATAAATTTAATAAACAAATAATGTTCCTCAGGGATATTCTTACAATTTAATTTTATGGTGATATTTAGCAAGAAAACTAAAGTATTCGTTTTTAGGTCCAGAAAAATTTAAACACCGTTTCTCCTCAGGAAAAAATGATAGAATCAAACTTATTAAATAAATTTAATAAACGAATAAAGTTACTCTGGGATATTCTTACAATTAAATTTTATCGTGATATTTAAGCGAAAAAACTAAAATATTCGTTTCTAGTTCCAAAATAATAAAAACTCGTTACTCGTCAGGAAAAAATGCTAGAATCGATCTTATTAAAAAAATCTAATAAACAAATAAAATTACTCAGGGATATTACAATTTAATTTTAACGTGATATTTAAGCAAGAAAACAAAAATATTCGTTTTTAGTTCCATAAAATTTTAAACATCGTTTCTCCTCAGGAAAAAATGCTAGAGTCGAACTTATTAAAAAAATCTAATAAACAAATAAAGTTACTCAGTTATATTCTTACAATTTAATTTTATCGTGATATTTAAGCAAGAAAACTAAAATATTCGTTTTTAGTTCCAGAAAAATTTAAACATCGTTTCTCCTCAGGAAAAAATGCTAGAATCAAACTTACTAAATAAATTTAATAAACAAATAATGTTACTCAGGGATATTCTTACAATTTATTTTTATCGTGATATTTAAGCAAGAAAACTAAAATATTCGTTTCTAGATCCAGAAAAATTAGAACATCGTTACTAGTCAGGAAAAAATGCTAGAATCAAACTTATTAAATAAATTTAATAAACAAATAGTGTTACTCAGGGATATTCTTACAATTTAATTTTATCGTGATATTTAAGCAAGAAAACAAAAATATTCGTTTTTAGTTGCAGAAAAATTTAAACATCGTTTCTCCTCAGGAAAAATTGCTAGAATCAAACTTATTAAATCAATTTATTAAACAAATAGTGTTACTCAGGGATATTCTTACAATTTAATTTTATCATGATATTTAAGCAAGAAAACTAAAATATTTGTTTTTAGTTCCAGAAAAATTTAAATATCGTTTCTCCTCAGGAAAAAATGCTAGAATCGAACTTATTAAATAAATTTAATAAACAAATAATGTTACTCAGGGATATTCTTACAATTTAATTTTATCGTGATATTTAATACAAGAAAACTAAAATATTCGTTTCTAGATCCAGAAAAATTAAAACATCGTTACTCCTCAGGAAAAAATGCTAGAATCGAACGTCTTAAATAAATTTAATAAACAAATAAAGTTACTCACGGATGTTCTTACAATTTAATTTTATCGTGATATTTAAGCAAGAAAACTAAAGTATTCGTTTTTAGCTCCAGAAAAATTTAAACACCGTTTCTCCTCAGGAAAAAATGATAGAATCAAACTTATTAAATAAATTTAATAAACGAATAAAGTTACTCAGGGATATTCTTACAATTTAATTTTATCGTGATATTTAAGCGAGAAAACTAAAATATTCGTTTCTAGTTCCAAAATAATAAAAACATCGTTACTCGTCAGGAAAAAATGCTAGAATCAAACTTATTAAATAAATTTAATACACAAATAATGTTACTCAGGGATATTGTTACAATTTAATTTTATCGTGATATTTAAGCAAGAAAACTAAAATATTCGTTTCTAGATCCAGAAAAATTAAAACATCGTTACTCCACAGGAAAAAATGCTAGAATCAAACTTACTAAATAAATTTAATAAACAAATAATGTTACTCAGGGATATTCTTACAATTTAATTTTATCATTATATTTAAGCAAGAAAACTAAAATATTCGTTTCTAGATCCAGAAAAATTAAAACATCGTTACTCCTCAGGAAAAAATGCTAGAATCGAACGTCTTAAATAAATTTAAGAAACAAATAAAGTTACTCACGTATGTTCTTACAATTTAATTTTATCATTATATTTAAGCAAGAAAACTAAAGTATTCGTTTTTAGTTCCAGAAAAATTTAAACACCGTTTCTCCTCAGGAAAAAATGATAAAATCAAACTTATTAAATAAATTTAATAAACGAATAAAGTTACTCAGGGATAATCTTACAATTTAATTTTATCGTGATATTTAAGCGAGGAAACTAAAATATTCGTTTCTAGTTCCAACATAATAAAAACATCGTTACTCGTCAGGAAAAAATGCTAGAATCAAACTTATTAAATAAATTTAATACACAAATAAAGTTACTCAGGGATATTCTTACAATTTAATTTTATCGTGATATTTAAGCAAGAAAACTAAAATATTCGTTTTTAGTTCCAGAAAAATTTAAACATCGTTTCTCCTCAGGAAAAAATGCTAGAATCAAACGTACTAAATAAATTTAATAAACAAATAATGTTACTCAGGGATATTCTTACAATTTACCTAATTTTATCGTGATATTTAAGCAAGAAAACTAAAATATTCGTTTCTAGATCCAGAAAAATTAAAACATCGTTACTCCTCAGGAAAAAATGCTAGAATCAAACTTATTAAATAAATTTAATAAACAATTAGTGTTACTCAGGGATATTCTTACAATTTAATTTTATCGTGATATTTAAGCAAGAAAACAAAAATATTCGTTTTTAGTTCCAGAAAAATTTAAACATCGTTTCTCCTCAGGAAAAATTGCTAGAATCAAACTTATTAAATCAATATAATAAACAAATAGTGTTACTCAGGGATATTCTTACAATTTAATTTTATCGTGATATTTAAGCAAGAAAACTAAAATATTCGTTTCTAGATCCAGAAAAATTAAAACATCGTTACTCCTCAGGAAAAAATGCTAGAATCAAACTTACTAAATAAATTTAATAAACAAATAATGTTACTCAGGGATATTCTTACAATTTAATTTTATCATGATATTTAAGCAAGAAAACTAAAATATTCGTTTCTAGATCCAGAAAAATTAAAACATCGTTACTCCTCAGGAAAAAATGCTAGAATCGAACGTCTTAAATAAATTTAAGAAACAAATAAAGTTACTCACGGATGTTCTTACAATTTAATTTTATCATTATATTTAAGCAAGAAAACTAAAGTATTCGTTTTTAGTTCCAGAAAAATTTAAACATCGTTTCTCCTCAGGAAAAAATGCTAGAATCAAACGTACTAAATAAATTTAATAAACAAATAATGTTACTCAGGGATATTCTTACAATTTATTTTTATCGTGATATTTTAAGCAAGAAAACTAAAATATTCGTTTCTAGATCCAGAAAAATTAGAACATCGTTACTAGTCAGGAAAAAATGCTAGAATCAAACTTATTAAATAAATTTAATAAACAAATAGTGTTACTCAGGGATATTCTTACAATTTAATTTTATCGTGATATTTAAGCAAGAAAACAAAAATATTCGTTTTTAGTTGCAGAAAAATTTAAACATCGTTTCTCCTCAGGAAAAATTGCTAGAATCGAACTTATTAAATAAATTTAATAAACAAATAATGTTACTCAGGGATATTCTTACAATTTAATTTTATCGTGATATTTAATACAAGAAAACTAAAATATTCGTTTCTAGATCCAGAAAAATTAAAACATCGTTACTCCTCAGGAAAAAATGCTAGAATCGAACGTCTTAAATAAATTTAAGAAACAAATAAAGTTACTCACGGATGTTCTTACAATTTAATTTTATCATTATATTTAAGCAAGAAAACTAAAGTATTCGTTTTTAGTTCCAGAAAAATTTAAACATCGTTTCTCCTCAGGAAAAAATGCTAGAATCAAACGTACTAAATAAATTTAATAAACAAATAATGTTACTCAGGGATATTCTTACAATTTATTTTTATCGTGATATTTTAAGCAAGAAAACTAAAATATTCGTTTCTAGATCCAGAAAAATTAGAACATCGTTACTAGTCAGGAAAAAATGCTAGAATCAAACTTATTAAATAAATTTAATAAACAAATAGTGTTACTCAGGGATATTCTTACAATTTAATTTTATCGTGATATTTAAGCAAGAAAACAAAAATATTCGTTTTTAGTTGCAGAAAAATTTAAACATCGTTTCTCCTCAGGAAAAATTGCTAGAATCAAACTTATTAAATCAATTTAATAAACAAATAGTGTTACTCAGGGATATTCTTACAATTTAATTTTATCATGATATTTAAGCAAGAAAACTAAAATATTTGTTTTTAGTTCCAGAAAAATTTAAACATCGTTTCTCCTCAGGAAAAAATGCTAGAATCAAACGTACTAAATAAATTTAATAAACAAATAATGTTACTCAGGGATATTCTTACAATTTAATTTTATCGTGATATTTAAGCAAGAAAACTAAAATATTCGTTTCTAGATCCAGAAAAATTAAAACATCGTTACTCCTCAGGAAAAAATGCTAGAATCAAACTTACTAAATAAATTTAATAAACAAATAATGTTACTCAGGGATATTCTTACAATTTAATTTTATCGTGATATTTAAGCAAGAAAACAAAAATATTCCTTTTTAGTTCCAGAAAAATTTAAACATCGTTTCTCCTCAGGAAAAATTGCTAGAATCAAACTTATTAAATCAATTTAATAAACAAATAGTGTTACTCAGGGATGTTCTTACAATTTAATTTTATCATGATATTTAAGCAAGAAAACTAAAATATTCGTTTTTAGTTCCAGAAAAATTTAAATATCGTTTCTCCTCAGGAAAAAATGCTAGAATCGAACTAATTAAATAAATTTAATAAACAAATAATGTTCCTCAGGGATATTCTTACAATTTAATTTTATCGTGATATTTAAGCAATAAAACTAAAATATTCGTTTCTAGATCCAGAAAAATTAAAACATCGTTACTCCTCAGGAAAAAATGCTAGAATCGAACATCTTAAATAAATTTAATAAACAAATAAAGTTACACACGGATGTTCTTACAATTTAATTTTATCGTGATATTTAGCAAGAAAACTAAAGTATTCGTTTTTAGGTCCAGAAAAATTTAAACACCGTTTCTCCTCAGGAAAAAATGATAGAATCAAACTTATTAAATAAATTTAATAAACGAATAAAGTTACTTTGGGATATTCTTACAATTAAATTTTATCGTGATATTTAAGCGAGAAAACTAAAATATTCGTTTCTAGTTCCAAAATAATAAAAACTCGTTACTCGTCAGGAAAAAATGCTAGAATCGATCTTATTAAAAAAATCTAATAAACAAATAAAGTTACTCAGGGATATTACAATTTAATTTTAACGTGATATTTAAGCAAGAAAACAAAAATATTCGTTTTTAGTTCCATAAAATTTTAAACATCGTTTCTCCTCAGGAAAAAATGCTAGAGTCGAACTTATTAAAAAAATCTAATAAACAAATAAAGTTACTCAGTTATATTCTTACAATTTAATTTTATCGTGATATTTAAGCAAGAAAACTAAAATATTCGTTTTTAGTTCCAGAAAAATTAAAACATCGTTTCTCCTCAGGAAAAAATGCTAGAATCAAACTTACTAAATAAATTTAATAAACAAATAATGTTACTCAGGGATATTCTTACAATTTATTTTTATCGTGATATTTAAGCAAGAAAACTAAAATATTCGTTTCTAGATCCAGAAAAATTAGAACATCGTTACTAGTCAGGAAAAAATGCTAGAATCAAACTTATTAAATAAATTTAATAAACAAATAGTGTTACTCAGGGATATTCTTACAATTTAATTTTATCGTGATATTTAAGCAAGAAAACAAAAATATTCGTTTTTAGTTGCAGAAAAATTTAAACATCGTTTCTCCTCAGGAAAAATTGCTAGAATCAAACTTATTAAATCAATTTAATAAACAAATAGTGTTACTCAGGGATATTCTTACAATTTAATTTTATCATGATATTTAAGCAAGAAAACTAAAATATTTGTTTTTAGTTCCAGAAAAATTTAAATATCGTTTCTCCTCAGGAAAAAATGCTAGAATCGAACTTATTAAATAAATTTAATAAACAAATAATGTTACTCAGGGATATTCTTACAATTTAATTTTATCGTGATATTTAATACAAGAAAACTAAAATATTCGTTTCTAGATCCAGAAAAATTAAAACATCGTTACTCCTCAGGAAAAAATGCTAGAATCGAACGTCTTAAATAAATTTAATAAACAAATAAAGTTACTCACGGATGTTCTTACAATTTAATTTTATCGTGATATTTAAGCAAGAAAACTAAAGTATTCGTTTTTAGCTCCAGAAAAATTTAAACACCGTTTCTCCTCAGGAAAAAATGATAGAATCAAACTTATTAAATAAGTTTAATAAACGAATAAAGTTACTCAGGGATATTCTTACAATTTAATTTTATCGTGATATTTAAGCGAGAAAACTAAAATATTCGTTTCTAGTTCCAAAATAATAAAAACATCGTTACTCGTCAGGAAAAAATGCTAGAATCAAACTTATTAAATAAATTTAATACACAAATAATGTTACTCAGGGATATTGTTACAATTTAATTTTATCGTGATATTTAAGCAAGAAAACTAAAATATTCGTTTCTAGATCCAGAAAAATTAAAACATCGTTACTCCTCAGGAAAAAATGCTAGAATCAAACTTACTAAATAAATTTAATAAACAAATAATGTTACTCAGGGATATTCTTACAATTTAATTTTATCATGATATTTAAGCAAGAAAACTAAAATATTCGTTTCTAGATCCAGAAAAATTAAAACATCGTTACTCCTCAGGAAAAAATGCTAGAATCGAACGTCTTAAATATATTTAAGAAACAAATAAAGTTACTCACGGATGTTCTTACAATTTAATTTTATCGTTATATTTAAGCAAGAAAACTAAAGTATTCGTTTTTAGTTCCAGAAAAATTTAAACACCGTTTCTCCTCAGGAAAAAATGATAAAATCAAACTTATTAAATAAATTTAATAAACGAATAAAGTTACTCAGGGATAATCTTACAATTTAATTTTATCGTGATATTTAAGCGAGGAAACTAAAATATTCGTTTCTAGTTCCAAAATAATAAAAACATCGTTACTCGTCAGGAAAAAATGCTAGAATCAAACTTATTAAATAAATTTAATACACAAATAAAGTTACTCAGGGATATTCTTACAATTTAATTTTATCGTGATATTTAAGCAAGAAAACTAAAATATTCGTTTTTAGTTCCAGAAAAATTTAAACATCGTTTCTCCTCAGGAAAAAATGCTAGAATCAAACGTACTAAATAAATTTAATAAACAAATAATGTTACTCAGGGATATTCTTACAATTTAATTTTATCGTGATATTTAAGCAAGAAAACTAAAATATTCGTTTCTAGATCCAGAAAAATTAAAACATCGTTACTCCTCAGGAAAAAATGCTAGAATCAAACTTACTAAATAAATTTAATAAACAAATAATGTTACTCAGGGATATTCTTACAATTTAATTTTATCGTGATATTTAAGCAAGAAAACAAAAATATTCCTTTTTAGTTCCAGAAAAATTTAAACATCGTTTCTCCTCAGGAAAAATTGCTAGAATCAAACTTATTAAATCAATTTAATAAACAAATAGTGTTACTCAGGGATATTCTTACAATTTAATTTTATCATGATATTTAAGCAAGAAAACTAAAATATTCGTTTTTAGTTCCAGAAAAATTTAAATATCGTTTCTCCTCAGGAAAAAATGCTAGAATCGAACTAATTAAATAAATTTAATAAACAAATAATGTTCCTCAGGGATATTCTTACAATTTAATTTTATCGTGATATTTAAGCAAGAAAACTAAAATATTCGTTTCTAGATCCAGAAAAATTAAAACATCGTTACTCCTCAGGAAAAAATGCTAGATCGAACGTCTTAAATAAATTTAATAAACAAATAAAGTTACTCACGGATGTTCTTACAATTTAATTTTATCGTGATATTTAAGCAAGAAAACTAAAGTATTCGTTTTTAGGTCCAGAAAAATTTAAACACCGTTTTTCCTCAGGAAAAAATGATAGAATCAAACTTATTAAATAAATTTAATAAACGAATAAAGTTACTCAGGGATAATCTTACAATTTAATTTTATCGTGATATTTAAGCGAGAAAACTAAAATATTCGTTTCTAGTTCCAAAATAATAAAAACATCGTTACTCGTCAGGAAAAAAAGCTAGAATCAAACTTATTAAATAAATTTAATAAACAAATAGTGTTACTCAGGGATATTTTTACAATTTAATTTTATCGTGATATTTAAGCAAGAAAACAAAAATATTCGTTTTTAGATCCAGAAAAATTTAAACATCGTTTCTCCTCAGGAAAAATTGCTAGAATCAAACTTATTAAATAAATTTAATAAACAAATAATGTTACTTAGGGATATTCTTACAATTAAATTTTATCGTGATATTTAAGCAAGATAACTAAAATATTCGTTTCTAGATCCAGAAAAATTAAAACATCGTTACTCCTCAGGAAAAAATGCTAGAATCGAACGTCTTAAATAAATTTAATAAACAAATAAAGTTACTCACGGATGTTCTTACAATTTAATTTTATCGTGATATTTAAGCAAGAAAACTAAAATATTCGTTTTTAGTTCCAGAAAAATTTAAATATCGTTTCTCCTCAGGAAAAAATGCTAGAATCAAACTTATTAAATCAATTTAATAAACGAATAAAGTTACTCAGGGATATTCTTACAATTCAATTTTATCGTGATATTTAAGCGAGAAAACTAAAATATTCGTTTCTAGTTCCAAAATAATAAAAACATCGTTACTCGTCAGGAAAAAATGCTAGAATCAAACGTACTAAATAAATTTAATAAACAAATAATGTTACTCAGGGATATTCTTACAATTTAATTTTATCGTGATATTTAAGCAAGAAAACTAAAATATTCGTTTCTAGATCCAGAAAAATTAAAACATCGTTACTCCTCAGGATAAAATGCTAGAATCAAACTTATTAAATAAATTTAATAAACAATTAGTGTTACTCAGGGATATTCTTACAATTTAATTTTATCGTGATATTTAAGCAAGAAAACAAAAATATTCGTTTTTAGTTCCAGAAAAATTTAAACATCGTTTCTCCTCAGAAAAAATTGCTAGAATCAAACTTATTAAATCAATTTAATAAACAAATAGTGTTACTCAGGGATATTCTTACAATTTAATTTTATCGTGATATTTAAGCAAGAAAACTAAAATATTCATTTCTAGGTCCTGAAAAATTAAAACATCGTTACTCCTCAGGAAAAAAAGCTAGAATCGAACGTCTTAAATAAATTTAATAAACAAATAAAGTTACTCACGGATGTTCTGAGAATTTAATTTTATCGTGATATTTAAGCAAGAAAACTAAAGTATTCGCTTTTAGTTCCAGAAAAATTTAAACACCGTTTCTCCTCAGGAAAAAATGATAGAATCAAACTTATTAAATAAATTTAATAAACGAATAATGTTACTCAGGGATATTCTTACAATTTAATTTTATCGTGATATTTAAGCAAGAAAATAAAAATATTCCTTTTTAGTTCCAGAAAAATTTAAACATCGTTTCTCCTCAGGAAAAATTGCTAGAATCAAACTTATTAAATCAATTTAATAAACAAATAGTGTTACTCAGGGATATTCTTACAATTAAATTTTATCATGATATTTAAGCAAGAAAACTAAAATATTCGTTTTTAGTTCCAGAAAAATTTAAATATCGTTTCTCCTCAGGAAAAAATGCTAGAATCGAACGTCTTAAATAAAATTAATAAACAAATAATGTTCCTCAGGGATATTCTTACAATTTAATTTTATCGTGATATTTAAGCAAGAAAACTAAAATATTCGTTTCTAGATCCAGAAAAATTAAAACATCGTTACTCCTCAGGAAAAAATGCTAGAATCGAACGTCTTAAATAAATTTAATAAACAAATAAAGTTACTCACGGATGTTCTTACAATTTAATTTTATCGTGATATTTAAGCAAGAAAACTAAAATATTCGTTTCTAGAACCCGAAAAATTAAAACATCGTTATTCCTCAGGAAAAAATTATAGAATCAAACTAATTAAATAAATTTAATAAACAAATAATGTTCCTCAGGGATAATCTTACAATTTAATTTTATCGTGATATTTAAGCAAGAAAACTAAAATATTCGTTTTTAGTTCCAGAAAAATTTAAACATCGTTTCTCCTCAGGAAAAAATGATAGAATCAAACTTATTAAATAAATTTAATACACAAATAAAGTTACTCAGGGATATACTTACAATTTAATTTTATCGTGATATTTAAGCAAGAAAACTAAAATATTCGTTTCTAGTTCCAAAATAATAAAAACATCGTTTCTCCTCAGGAAAGATTGCAAGAATCGAACTTATTAAAAAAATTTAATAAACAAATAAAGTTACTCAGGGATATTCTTACAATTTAATTTTATCGTGATATTTAAGCAAGAAAACAAAAATATTCGTTTTTAGTTCCAGAAAAATTTAAACATCGTTTCTCCTCAGGAAAAATTGCTAGAATCAAACTTATTAAATCAATTTAATAAACAAATAGTGTTACTCAGGGATATTCTTACAATTTAATTTTATCGTGATATTTAAGCAAGAAAACTAAAGTATTCGTTTTTAGTTCCAGAAAAATTTAAACATCGTTTCTCCTCAGGAAAAAATGATAGAATCAAACTTATTAAATAAATTAATAAACGAATAAAGTTACTCAGGGATATTCTTACAATTAAATTTTATCGTGACATGTAAGCGAGAAAACTAAAATATTCGTTTCTAGTTCCAAAATAATAAAAACATCGTTACTCGTCAGGAAAAAATGCTAGAATCGATCTTATTAAATAAATCTAATAAACAAATAAAGTTACTCAGGGATATTACAATTTAATTTTATCGTGATATTTAAGCAAGAAAACAAAAATATTCGTTTTTAGTTCCAGAAAAATTTAAACATCGTTTCTCCTCAGGAAAAAATGCTAGAATCAAACTTACTAAATAAATTTAATAAACAAATAATGTTACTCAGGGATATTCTTACAATTTATTTTTATCGTGATATTTAAGCAAGAAAACTAAAATATTCGTTTCAAGATCCAGAAAAATTAAAACATCGTTACTCCTCAGGAAAAAATGCTAGAATCAAACTTATTAAATCAATTTAATAAACAAATAGTGTTACTCAGTGATATTCTTACAATTTAATTTTATCGTGATATTTAAGCAAGAAAACAAAAATATTCGTTTTTAGTTCCAGAAAAATTTAAACATCGTTTCTCCTCAGGAAAAATTGCTAGAATCAAACTTATTAAATCAATTTAATAAACAAATAGTGTTACTCTGGGATATTCTTACAATTTAATTTTAACATGATATTTAAGCAAGAAAACTAAAATATTTGTTTTTAGTTCCAGAAAAATTTAAATATCGTTTCTCCTCAGGAAAAAATGCTAGAATCGAACTTATTAAATAAATTTAATAAACAAATAATGTTACTCAGGGATATTCTTACAAATTAATTTTATCGTGATATTTAAGCAAGAAAACTAAAATATTCGTTTCTAGATCCAGAAAAATTAAAACATCGTTACTCCTCAGGAAAAAATGCTAGAATCAAACTTATTAAATAAATTTAATACACAAATAAAGTTACTCAGGGATATTCTTACAATTTAATTTTATCGTGATATTTAAGCAAGAAAACTAAAATATTCGTTTTTAGTTCCAGAAAAATTTAAACATCGTTTCTCCTCAGGAAAAAATGCTAGAATCAAACGTACTAAATAAATTTAATAAACAAATAATGTTACTCAGGGATATTCTTACAATTTAATTTTATCGTGATATTTAAGCAAGAAAACTAAAATATTCGTTTCTAGATCCAGAAAAATTAAAACATCGTTACTCCTCAGGAAAAAATGCTAGAATCAAACTTACTAAATAAATTTAATAAACAAATAATGTTACTCAGGGATATTCTTACAATTTAATTTTATCGTGATATTTAAGCAAGAAAATAAAAATATTCCTTTTTAGTTCCAGAAAAATTTAAACATCGTTTCTCCTCAGGAAAAATTGCTAGAATCAAACTTATTAAATCAATTTAATAAACAAATAGTGTTACTCAGGGATATTCTTACAATTTAATTTTATCATGATATTTAAGCAAGAAAACTAAAATATTCGTTTTTAGTTCCAGAAAAATTTAAATATCGTTTCTCCTCAGGAAAAAATGCTAGAATCGAACGTCTTAAATAAAATTAATAAACAAATAATGTTCCTCAGGGATATTCTTACAATTTAATTTTATCGTGATATTTAAGCAAGAAAACTAAAATATTCGTTTCTAGATCCAGAAAAATTAAAACATCGTTACTCCTCAGGAAAAAATGCTAGAATCGAACGTCTTAAATAAATTTAATAAACAAATAAAGTTACTCACGGATGTTCTTACAATTTAATTTTATCGTGATATTTAAGCAAGAAAACTAAAATATTCGTTTCTAGAACCCGAAAAATTAAAACATCGTTACTCCTCAGGAAAAAATGCTAGAATCAAACTAATTAAATAAATTTAATAAACAAATAATGTTCCTCAGGGATAATCTTACAATTTAATTTTATCGTGATATTTAAGCAAGAAAACTAAAATATTCGTTTTTAGTTCCAGAAAAATTTAAACATCGTTTCTCCTCAGGAAAAAATGATAGAATCAAACTTATTAAATAAATTTAATACACAAATAAAGTTACTCAGGGATATTCTTACAATTTAATTTTATCGTGATATTTAAGCAAGAAAACTAAAATATTCGTTTCTAGTTCCAAAATAATAAAAACATCGTTTCTCCTCAGGAAAGATTGCAAGAAGCGAACTTATTAAAAAAATTTAATAAACAAATAAAGTTACTCAGGGATATTCTTACAATTTAATTTTATCGTGATATTTAAGCAAGAAAACAAAAATATTCGTTTTTAGTTCCAGAAAAATTTAAACATCGTTTCTCCTCAGGAAAAATTGCTAGAATCAAACTTATTAAATCAATTTAATAAACAAATAGTGTTACTCAGGGATATTCTTACAATTTAATTTTATCGTGATATTTAAGCAAGAAAACTAAAGTATTCGTTTTTAGTTCCAGAAAAATTTAAACATCGTTTCTCCTCAGGAAAAAATGATAGAATCAAACTTATTAAATAAATTAATAAACGAATAAAGTTACTCAGGGATATTCTTACAATTAAATTTTATCGTGACATGTAAGCGAGAAAACTAAAATATTCGTTTCTAGTTCCAAAATAATAAAAACATCGTTACTCGTCAGGAAAAAATGCTAGAATCGATCTTATTAAATAAATCTAATAAACAAATAAAGTTACTCAGGGATATTACAATTTAATTTTATCGTGATATTTAAGCAAGAAAACAAAAATATTCGTTTTTAGTTCCAGAAAAATTTAAACATCGTTTCTCCTCAGGAAAAAATGCTAGAATCAAACTTACTAAATAAATTTAATAAACAAATAATGTTACTCAGGGATATTCTTACAATTTATTTTTATCGTGATATTTAAGCAAGAAAACTAAAATATTCGTTTCTAGATCCAGAAAAATTAAAACATCGTTACTCCTCAGGAAAAAATGCTAGAATCAAACTTATTAAATCAATTTAATAAACAAATAGTGTTACTCAGTGATATTCTTACAATTTAATTTTATCGTGATATTTAAGCAAGAAAACAAAAATATTCGTTTTTAGTTCCAGAAAAATTTAAACATCGTTTCTCCTCAGGAAAAATTGCTAGAATCAAACTTATTAAATCAATTTAATAAACAAATAGTGTTACTCTGGGATATTCTTACAATTTAATTTTAACATGATATTTAAGCAAGAAAACTAAAATATTTGTTTTTAGTTCCAGAAAAATTTAAATATCGTTTCTCCTCAGGAAAAAATGCTAGAATCAAACTTATTAAATAAATTTAATAAACGAATAAAGTTACTCAGGGATATTCTTACAATTTAATTTTATCGTGATATTTAAGCGAGAAAACTAAAATATTCGTTTCTAGTTCCAAAATAATAAAAACATCGTTACTCGTCAGGAAAAAATGCTAGAATCAAAC
Source organism: Pterostichus madidus (assembly GCA_911728475.2). NCBI lineage: Eukaryota > Metazoa > Arthropoda > Insecta > Coleoptera > Carabidae > Pterostichus > Pterostichus madidus. The sequence goes on from OU452319.1 coordinate 13,368,746, forward strand.
TTATTAAATAAATTTAATACACAAATAATGTTACTCAGGGATATTGTTACAATTTAATTTTATCGTGATATTTAAGCAAGAAAACTAAAATATTCGTTTTTAGTTCCAGAAAAATTTAAACATCGTTTCTCCTCAGGAAAAAATGCTAGAATCAAACGTACTAAATAAATTTAATAAACAAATAATGTTACTCAGGGATATTCTTACAATTTAATTTTATCGTGATATTTAAGCAAGAAAACTAAAATATTCGTTTCTAGATCCAGAAAAATTAAAACATCGTTACTCCTCAGGAAAAAATGCTAGAATCAAACTTATTAAATAAATTTAATAAACAATTAGTGTTACTCAGGGATATTCTTACAATTTAATTTTATCGTGATATTTAAGCAAGAAAACAAAAATATTCGTTTTTAGTTCCAGAAAAATTTAAACATCGTTTCTCCTCAGGAAAAATTGCTAGAATCAAACTTATTAAATCAATATAATAAACAAATAGTGTTACTCAGGGATATTCTTACAATTTAATTTTATCGTGATATTTAAGCAAGAAAACTAAAATATTCGTTTCTAGATCCAGAAAAATTAAAACATCGTTACTCCTCAGGAAAAAATGCTAGAATCAAACTTACTCAATAAATTTAATAAACAAATAATGTTACTCAGGGATATTCTTACAATTTAATTTTATCATGATATTTAAGCAAGAAAACTAAAATATTCGTTTCTAGATCCAGAAAAATTAAAACATCGTTACTCCTCAGGAAAAAATGCTAGAATCGAACGTCTTAAATAAATTTAAGAAACAAATAAAGTTACTCACGGATGTTCTTACAATTTAATTTTATCGTGATATTTAAGCAAGAAAACTAAAATATTCGTTTTTAGTTCCAGAAAAATTTAAACATCGTTTCTCCTCAGGAAAAAATGATAGAATCAAACTTATTAAATAAATTTAATACACAAATAAAGTTACTCAGGGATATTCTTACAATTTAATTTTATCGTGATATTTAAGCAAGAAAACTAAAATATTCGTTTCTAGTTCCAAAATAATAAAAACATCGTTTCTCCTCAGGAAAGATTGCAAGAATCGAACTTATTAAAAAAATTTAATAAACAAATAAAGTTACTCAGGGATATTCTTACAATTTAATTTTATCGTGATATTTAAGCAAGAAAACAAAAATATTCGTTTTTAGTTCCAGAAAAATTTAAACATCGTTTCTCCTCAGGAAAAATTGCTAGAATCAAACTTATTAAATCAATTTAATAAACAAATAGTGTTACTCAGGGATATTCTTACAATTTAATTTTATCGTGATATTTAAGCAAGAAAACTAAAGTATTCGTTTTTAGTTCCAGAAAAATTTAAACATCGTTTCTCCTCAGGAAAAAATGATAGAATCAAACTTATTAAATAAATTAATAAACGAATAAAGTTACTCATTGATATTCTTACAATTAAATTTTATCGTGACATGTAAGCGAGAAAACTAAAATATTCGTTTCTAGTTCCAAAATAATAAAAACATCGTTACTCGTCAGGAAAAAATGCTAGAATCGATCTTATTAAATAAATCTAATAAACAAATAAAGTTACTCAGGGATATTACAATTTAATTTTATCGTGATATTTAAGCAAGAAAACAAAAATATTCGTTTTTAGTTCCAGAAAAATTTAAACATCGTTTCTCCTCAGGAAAAAATGCTAGAATCAAACTTACTAAATAAATTTAATAAACAAATAATGTTACTCAGGGATATTCTTACAATTTATTTTTATCGTGATATTTAAGCAAGAAAACTAAAATATTCGTTTCTAGATCCAGAAAAATTAAAACATCGTTACTCCTCAGGAAAAAATGCTAGAATCAAACTTATTAAATCAATTTAATAAACAAATAGTGTTACTCAGTGATATTCTTACAATTTAATTTTATCGTGATATTTAAGCAAGAAAACAAAAATATTCGTTTTTAGTTCCAGAAAAATTTAAACATCGTTTCTCCTCAGGAAAAATTGCTAGAATCAAACTTATTAAATCAATTTAATAAACAAATAGTGTTACTCTGGGATATTCTTACAATTTAATTTTAACATGATATTTAAGCAAGAAAACTAAAATATTTGTTTTTAGTTCCAGAAAAATTTAAATATCGTTTCTCCTCAGGAAAAAATGCTAGAATCAAACTTATTAAATAAATTTAATAAACGAATAAAGTTACTCAGGGATATTCTTACAATTTAATTTTATCGTGATATTTAAGCGAGAAAACTAAAATATTCGTTTCTAGTTCCAAAATAATAAAAACATCGTTACTCGTCAGGAAAAAATGCTAGAATCAAACTTATTAAATAAATTTAATACACAAATAATGTTACTCAGGGATATTGTTACAATTTAATTTTATCGTGATATTTAAGCAAGAAAACTAAAATATTCGTTTTTAGTTCCAGAAAAATTTAAACATCGTTTCTCCTCAGGAAAAAATGCTAGAATCAAACGTACTAAATAAATTTAATAAACAAATAATGTTACTCAGGGATATTCTTACAATTTAATTTTATCGTGATATTTAAGCAAGAAAACTAAAATATTCGTTTCTAGATCCAGAAAAATTAAAACATCGTTCCTCCTCAGGAAAAAATGCTAGAATCAAACTTATTAAATAAATTTAATAAACAATTAGTGTTACTCAGGGATATTCTTACAATTTAATTTTATCGTGATATTTAAGCAAGAAAACAAAAATATTCGTTTTTAGTTCCAGAAAAATTTAAACATCGTTTCTCTTCAGGAAAAATTGCTAGAATCAAACTTATTAAATCAATATAATAAACAAATAGTGTTACTCAGGGATATTCTTACAATTTAATTTTATCGTGATATTTAAGCAAGAAAACTAAAATATTCGTTTCTAGATCCAGAAAAATTAAAACATCGTTACTCCTCAGGAAAAAATGCTAGAATCAAACTTACTCAATAAATTTAATAAACAAATAATGTTACTCAGGGATATTCTTACAATTTAATTTTATCATGATATTTAAGCAAGAAAACTAAAATATTCGTTTCTAGATCCAGAAAAATTAAAACATCGTTACTCCTCAGGAAAAAATGCTAGAATCGAACGTCTTAAATAAATTTAAGAAACAAATAAAGTTACTCACGGATGTTCTTACAATTTAATTTTATCATGATATTTAAGCAAGAAAACTAAAGTATTCGTTTTTAGTTCCAGAAAAATTTAAACACCGTTTCTCCTCAGGAAAAAATGATAAAATCAAACTTATTAAATAAATTTAATAAACGAATAAAGTTACTCAGGGATAATCTTACAATTTAATTTTATCGTGATATTTAAGCGAGGAAACTAAAATATTCGTTTCTAGTTCCAAAATAATAAAAACATCGTTACTCGTCAGGAAAAAATGCTAGAATCAAACTTATAAAATAAATTTAATACACAAATAAAGTTACTCAGGGATATTCTTACAATTTAATTTTATCGTGATATTTAAGCAAGAAAACTAAAATATTCGTTTTTAGTTCCAGAAAAATTTAAACATCGTTTCTCCTCAGGAAAAAATGCTAGAATCAAACGTACTAAATAAATTTAATAAACAAATAATGTTACTCAGGGATATTCTTACAATTTAATTTTATCGTGATATTTAAGCAAGAAAACTAAAATATTCGTTTCTAGATCCAGAAAAATTAAAACATCGTTACTCCTCAGGAAAAATTGCTAGAATCAAACTTATTAAATCAATTTAATAAACAAATAGTGTTACTCAGGGATATTCTTACAATTTAATTTTATCATGATATTTAAGCAAGAAAACTAAAATATTCGTTTTTAGTTCCAGAAAAATTTAAATATCGTTTCTCCTCAGGAAAAAATGCTAGAATCGAACGTCTTAAATAAAATTAATAAACAAATAATGTTCCTCAGGGATATTCTTACAATTTAATTTTATCGTGATATTTAAGCAAGAAAACTAAAATATTCGTTTCTAGATCCAGAAAAATTAAAACATCGTTACTCCTCAGGAAAAAATGCTAGAATCGAACGTCTTAAATAAATTTAATAAACAAATAAAGTTACTCACGGATGTTCTTACAATTTAATTTTATCGTGATATTTAAGCAAGAAAACTAAAATATTCGTTTCTAGAACCCGAAAAATTAAAACATCGTTACTCCTCAGGAAAAAATGCTAGAATCAAACTAATTAAATAAATTTAATAAACAAATAATGTTCCTCAGGGATAATCTTACAATTTAATTTTATCGTGATATTTAAGCAAGAAAACTAAAATATTCGTTTTTAGTTCCAGAAAAATTTAAACATCGTTTCTCCTCAGGAAAAAATGATAGAATCAAACTTATTAAATAAATTTAATACACAAATAAAGTTACTCAGGGATATTCTTACAATTTAATTTTATCGTGATATTTAAGCAAGAAAACTAAAATATTCGTTTCTAGTTCCAAAATAATAAAAACATCGTTTCTCCTCAGGAAAGATTGCAAGAATCGAACTTATTAAAAAAATTTAATAAACAAATAAAGTTACTCAGGGATATTCTTACAATTTAATTTTATCGTGATATTTAAGCAAGAAAACAAAAATATTCGTTTTTAGTTCCAGAAAAATTTAAACATCGTTTCTCCTCAGGAAAAATTGCTAGAATCAAACTTATTAAATCAATTTAATAAACAAATAGTGTTACTCAGGGATATTCTTACAATTTAATTTTATCGTGATATTTAAGCAAGAAAACTAAAGTATTCGTTTTTAGTTCCAGAAAAATTTAAACATCGTTTCTCCTCAGGAAAAAATGATAGAATCAAACTTATTAAATAAATTAATAAACGAATAAAGTTACTCAGGGATATTCTTACAATTAAATTTTATCGTGACATGTAAGCGAGAAAACTAAAATATTCGTTTCTAGTTCCAAAATAATAAAAACATCGTTACTCGTCAGGAAAAAATGCTAGAATCGATCTTATTAACTAAATCTAATAAACAAATAAAGTTACTCAGGGATATTACAATTTAATTTTATCGTGATATTTAAGCAAGAAAACAAAAATATTCGTTTTTAGTTCCAGAAAAATTTAAACATCGTTTCTCCTCAGGAAAAAATGCTAGAATCAAACTTACTAAATAAATTTAATAAACAAATAATGTTACTCAGGGATATTCTTACAATTTATTTTTATCGTGATATTTAAGCAAGAAAACTAAAATATTCGTTTCTAGATCCAGAAAAATTAAAACATCGTTACTCCTCAGGAAAAAATGCTAGAATCAAACTTATTAAATCAATTTAATAAACAAATAGTGTTACTCAGTGATATTCTTACAATTTAATTTTATCGTGATATTTAAGCAAGAAAACAAAAATATTCGTTTTTAGTTCCAGAAAAATTTAAACATCGTTTCTCCTCAGGAAAAATTGCTAGAATCAAACTTATTAAATCAATTTAATAAACAAATAGTGTTACTCTGGGATATTCTTACAATTTAATTTTAACATGATATTTAAGCAAGAAAACTAAAATATTTGTTTTTAGTTCCAGAAAAATTTAAATATCGTTTCTCCTCAGGAAAAAATGCTAGAATCAAACTTATTAAATAAATTTAATAAACGAATAAAGTTACTCAGGGATATTCTTACAATTTAATTTTATCGTGATATTTAAGCGAGAAAACTAAAATATTCGTTTCTAGTTCCAAAATAATAAAAACATCGTTACTCGTCAGGAAAAAATGCTAGAATCAAACTTATTAAATAAATTTAATACACAAATAATGTTACTCAGGGATATTGTTACAATTTAATTTTATCGTGATATTTAAGCAAGAAAACTAAAATATTCGTTTTTAGTTCCAGAAAAATTTAAACATCGTTTCTCCTCAGGAAAAAATGCTAGAATCAAACGTACTAAATAAATTTAATAAACAAATAATGTTACTCAGGGATATTCTTACAATTTAATTTTATCGTGATATTTAAGCAAGAAAACTAAAATATTCGTTTCTAGATCCAGAAAAATTAAAACATCGTTACTCCTCAGGAAAAAATGCTAGAATCAAACTTATTAAATAAATTTAATAAACAATTAGTGTTACTCAGGGATATTCTTACAATTTAATTTTATCGTGATATTTAAGCAAGAAAACAAAAATATTCGTTTTTAGTTCCAGAAAAATTTAAACATCGTTTCTCCTCAGGAAAAATTGCTAGAATCAAACTTATTAAATCAATATAATAAACAAATAGTGTTACTCAGGGATATTCTTACAATTTAATTTTATCGTGATATTTAAGCAAGAAAACTAAAATATTCGTTTCTAGATCCAGAAAAATTAAAACATCGTTACTCCTCAGGAAAAAATGCTAGAATCAAACTTACTCAATAAATTTAATAAACAAATAATGTTACTCAGGGATATTCTTACAATTTAATTTTATCATGATATTTAAGCAAGAAAACTAAAATATTCGTTTCTAGATCCAGAAAAATTAAAACATCGTTACTCCTCAGGAAAAAATGCTAGAATCGAACGTCTTAAATAAATTTAAGAAACAAATAAAGTTACTCACGGATGTTCTTACAATTTAATTTTATCGTGATATTTAAGCAAGAAAACTAAAATATTCGTTTTTAGTTCCAGAAAAATTTAAACATCGTTTCTCCTCAGGAAAAAATGATAGAATCAAACTTATTAAATAAATTTAATACACAAATAAAGTTACTCAGGGATATTCTTACAATTTAATTTTATCGTGATATTTAAGCAAGAAAACTAAAATATTCGTTTCTAGTTCCAAAATAATAAAAACATCGTTTCTCCTCAGGAAAGATTGCAAGAATCGAACTTATTAAAAAAATTTAATAAACAAATAAAGTTACTCAGGGATATTCTTACAATTTAATTTTATCGTGATATTTAAGCAAGAAAACAAAAATATTCGTTTTTAGTTCCAGAAAAATTTAAACATCGTTTCTCCTCAGGAAAAATTGCTAGAATCAAACTTATTAAATCAATTTAATAAACAAATAGTGTTACTCAGGGATATTCTTACAATTTAATTTTATCGTGATATTTAAGCAAGAAAACTAAAGTATTCGTTTTTAGTTCCAGAAAAATTTAAACATCGTTTCTCCTCTGGAAAAAATGATAGAATCAAACTTATTAAATAAATTAATAAACGAATAAAGTTACTCAGGGATATTCTTACAATTAAATTTTATCGTGACATGTAAGCGAGAAAACTAAAATATTCGTTTCTAGTTCCAAAATAATAAAAACATCGTTACTCGTCAGGAAAAAATGCTAGAATCGATCTTATTAAATAAATTTAATAAACAAATAAAGTTACTCAGGGATATTACAATTTAATTTTATCGTGATATTTAAGCAAGAAAACAAAAATATTCGTTTTTAGTTCCAGAAAAATTTAAACATCGTTTCTCCTCAGGAAAAAATGCTAGAATCAAACGTACTAAATAAATTTAATAAACAAATAATGTTACTCAGGGATATTCTTACAATTTAATTTTATCGTGATATTTAAGCAAGAAAACTAAAATATTCGTTTCTAGATCCAGAAAAATTAAAACATCGTTACTCCTCAGGAAAAAATGCTAGAATCAAACTTATTAAATAAATTTAATAAACAATTAGTGTTACTCAGGGATATTCTTACAATTTAATTTTATCGTGATATTTAAGCAAGAAAACAAAAATATTCGTTTTTAGTTCCAGAAAAATTTAAACATCGTTTCTCCTCAGGAAAAATTGCTAGAATCAAACTTATTAAATCAATATAATAAACAAATAGTGTTACTCAGGGATATTCTTACAATTTAATTTTATCGTGATATTTAAGCAAGAAAACTAAAATATTCGTTTCTAGATCCAGAAAAATTAAAACATCGTTACTCCTCAGGAAAAAATGCTAGAATCAAACTTACTCAATAAATTTAATAAACAAATAATGTTACTCAGGGATATTCTTACAATTTAATTTTATCGTGATATTTAAGCAAGAAAACTAAAATATTCGTTTCTAGATCCAGAAAAATTAAAACATCGTTACTCCTCAGGAAAAAATGCTAGAATCGAACGTCTTAAATAAATTTAAGAAACAAATAAAGTTACTCACGGATGTTCTTACAATTTAATTTTATCATGATATTTAAGCAAGAAAACTAAAGTATTCGTTTTTAGTTCCAGAAAAATTTAAACACCGTTTCTCCTCAGGAAAAAATGATAAAATCAAACTTATTAAATAAATTTAATAAACGAATAAAGTTACTCAGGGATAATCTTACAATTTAATTTTATCGTGATATTTAAGCGAGGAAACTAAAATATTCGTTTCTAGTTCCAAAATAATAAAAACATCGTTACTCGTCAGGAAAAAATGCTAGAATCAAACTTATAAAATAAATTTAATACACAAATAAAGTTACTCAGGGATATTCTTACAATTTAATTTTATCGTGATATTTAAGCAAGAAAACTAAAATATTCGTTTTTAGTTCCAGAAAAATTTAAACATCGTTTCTCCTCAGGAAAAAATGCTAGAATCAAACGTACTAAATAAATTTAATAAACAAATAATGTTACTCAGGGATATTCTTACAATTTAATTTTATCGTGATATTTAAGCAAGAAAACTAAAATATTCGTTTCTAGATCCAGAAAAATTAAAACATCGTTACTCCTCAGGAAAAAATGCTAGAATCAAACTTACTAAATAAATTTAATAAACAAATAATGTTACTCATTGATATTCTTACAATTTAATTTTATCGTGATATTTAAGCAAGAAAACAAAAATATTCCTTTTTAGTTCCAGAAAAATTTAAACATCGTTTCTCCTCAGGAAAAAATGATAGAATCAAACTTATTAAATAAATTTAATACACAAATAAAGTTACTCAGGGATATTCTTACAATTTAATTTTATCGTGATATTTAAGCAAGAAAACTAAAATATTCGTTTCTAGTTCCAAAATAATAAAAACATCGTTTCTCCTCAGGAAAGATTGCAAGAATCGAACTTATTAAAAAAATTTAATAAACAAATAAAGTTACTCAGGGATATTCTTACAATTTAATTTTATCGTGATATTTAAGCAAGAAAACAAAAATATTCGTTTTTAGTTCCAGAAAAATTTAAACATCGTTTCTCCTCAGGAAAAATTGCTAGAATCAAACTTATTAAATCAATTTAATAAACAAATAGTGTTACTCAGGGATATTCTTACAATTTAATTTTATCGTGATATTTAAGCAAGAAAACTAAAGTATTCGTTTTTAGTTCCAGAAAAATTTAAACATCGTTTCTCCTCTGGAAAAAATGATAGAATCAAACTTATTAAATAAATTAATAAACGAATAAAGTTACTCAGGGATATTCTTACAATTAAATTTTATCGTGACATGTAAGCGAGAAAACTAAAATATTCGTTTCTAGTTCCAAAATAATAAAAACATCGTTACTCGTCAGGAAAAAATGCTAGAATCGATCTTATTAAATAAATCTAATAAACAAATAAAGTTACTCAGGGATATTACAATTTAATTTTATCGTGATATTTAAGCAAGAAAACAAAAATATTCGTTTTTAGTTCCAGAAAAATTTAAACATCGTTTCTCCTCAGGAAAAAATGCTAGAATCAAACGTACTAAATAAATTTAATAAACAAATAATGTTACTCAGGGATATTCTTACAATTTAATTTTATCGTGATATTTAAGCAAGAAAACTAAAATATTCGTTTCTAGATCCAGAAAAATTAAAACATCGTTACTCCTCAGGAAAAAATGCTAGAATCAAACTTATTAAATAAATTTAATAAACAATTAGTGTTACTCAGGGATATTCTTACAATTTAATTTTATCGTGATATTTAAGCAAGAAAACAAAAATATTCGTTTTTAGTTCCAGAAAAATTTAAACATCGTTTCTCCTCAGGAAAAATTGCTAGAATCAAACTTATTAAATCAATATAATAAACAAATAGTGTTACTCAGGGATATTCTTACAATTTAATTTTATCGTGATATTTAAGCAAGAAAACTAAAATATTCGTTTCTAGATCCAGAAAAATTAAAACATCGTTACTCCTCAGGAAAAAATGCTAGAATCAAACTTACTCAATAAATTTAATAAACAAATAATGTTACTCAGGGATATTCTTACAATTTAATTTTATCATGATATTTAAGCAAGAAAACTAAAATATTCGTTTCTAGATCCAGAAAAATTAAAACATCGTTACTCCTCAGGAAAAAATGCTAGAATCGAACGTCTTAAATAAATTTAAGAAACAAATAAAGTTACTCACGGATGTTCTTACAATTTAATTTTATCATGATATTTAAGCAAGAAAACTAAAGTATTCGTTTTTAGTTCCAGAAAAATTTAAACACCGTTTCTCCTCAGGAAAAAATGATAAAATCAAACTTATTAAATAAATTTAATAAACGAATAAAGTTACTCAGGGATAATCTTACAATTTAATTTTATCGTGATATTTAAGCGAGGAAACTAAAATATTCGTTTCTAGTTCCAAAATAATAAAAACATCGTTACTCGTCAGGAAAAAATGCTAGAATCAAACTTATAAAATAAATTTAATACACAAATAAAGTTACTCAGGGATATTCTTACAATTTAATTTTATCGTGATATTTAAGCAAGAAAACTAAAATATTCGTTTTTAGTTCCAGAAAAATTTAAACATCGTTTCTCCTCAGGAAAAAATGCTAGAATCAAACGTACTAAATAAATTTAATAAACAAATAATGTTACTCAGGGATATTCTTACAATTTAATTTTATCGTGATATTTAAGCAAGAAAACTAAAATATTCGTTTCTAGATCCAGAAAAATTAAAACATCGTTACTCCTCAGGAAAAAATGCTAGAATCAAACTTACTAAATAAATTTAATAAACAAATAATGTTACTCATTGATATTCTTACAATTTAATTTTATCGTGATATTTAAGCAAGAAAACAAAAATATTCCTTTTTAGTTCCAGAAAAATTTAAACATCGTTTCTCCTCAGGAAAAATTGCTAGAATCAAACTTATTAAATCAATTTAATAAACAAATAGTGTTACTCAGGGATATTCTTACAATTTAATTTTATCATGATATTTAAGCAAGAAAACTAAAATATTCGTTTTTAGTTCCAGAAAAATTTAAATATCCTTTCTCCTCAGGAAAAAATGCTAGAATCGAACTAATTAAATAAATTTAATAAACAAATAATGTTCCTCAGGGATATTCTTACAATTTAATTTTATCGTGATATTTAGCAAGAAAACTAAAATATTCGTTTCTAGATCCAAAAAAATTAAAACATCGTTACTCCTCAAGAAAAAATGCTAGAATCGAACGTCTTAAATAAATTTAATAAACAAATAAAGTTACTCACGGATGTTCTTACAATTTAATTTTATCGTGATATTTAAGCAAGAAAACTAAAATATTCGTTTCTAGTTCCAAAATAATAAAAACATCGTTACTCGTCAGGAAAAAATGCTAGAATCAAACTTATTAAATAAATTTAATACACAAATAAAGTTACTCAGGGATATTCTTACAATTTAATTTTATCGTGATATTTAAGCAAGAAAACTAAAATATTCGTTTTTAGTTCCAGAAAAATTTAAACATCGTTTCTCCTCAGGAAAAAATGCTAGAATCAAACGTACTAAATAAATTTAATAAACAAATAATGTTACTCAGGGATATTCTTACAATTTAATTTTATCGTGTTATTTAAGCAAGAAAATAAAATATTCGTTTCTAGATCCAGAAAAATTAAAACATCGTTACTCCTCAGGAAAAAATGCTAGAATCAAACTTACTAAATAAATTTAATAAACAAATAATGTTACTCAGGGATATTCTTACAATTTAATTTTATCGTGATATTTAAGCAAGAAAACAAAAATATTCGTTTTTAGTTCCAGAAAAATTTAAACATCGTTTCTCCTCAGGAAAAATTGCTAGAATCAAACTTATTAAATCAATTTAATAAACGAATAGTGTTACTCTGGGATATTCTTACAATTTAATTTTATCGTGATATTTAGCAAGAAAACTAAAATATTCGTTTCTAGATCCAGAAAAATTAAAACATCGTTACTCCTCAGGAAAAAATGCTAGAATCGAACGTCTTAAATAAATTTAATAAACAAATAAAGTTACACACGGATGTTCTTACAATTTAATTTTATCGTGATATTTAAGCAAGAAAACTAAAGTAAACGTTTTTAGGTCCAGAAAAATTTAAACACCGTTTCTCCTCAGGAAAAAATGATAGAATCAAACTTATTAAATAAATTTAATAAACGAATAAAGTTACTCAGGGATATTCTTACAATTAAATTTTATCGTGATATTTAAGCGAGAAAACTAAAATATTCGTTTCTAGTTCCAAAATAATAAAAACATCGTTACTCGTCAGGAAAAAATGCTAGAATCAAACTTATTAAATAAATTTAATACACAAATAATGTTACTCAGGGATATTGTTACAATTTAACTTTATCGTGATATTTAAGCAAGAAAACTAAAATATTCGTTTTTAGTTCCATAAAAATTTAAACATCGTTTCTCCTCAGGAAAAAATGCTAGAGTCGAACTTATTAAAAAAATCTAATAAACAAATAAAGTTACTCAGTTATATTCTTACAATTTAATTTTATCGTGATATTTAAGCAAGAAAACTAAAATATTCGTTTTTAGTTCCAGAAAAATTTAAACATCGTTTCTCCTCAGGAAAAAATGCTAGAATCAAACTTACTAAATAAATTTAATAAACAAATAATGTTACTCAGGGATATTCTTACAATTTATTTTTATCGTGATATTTAAGCAAGAAAACTAAAATATTCGTTTCTAGATCCAGAAAAATTAGAACATCGTTACTAGTCAGGAAAAAATGCTAGAATCAAACTTATTAAATAAATTTAATAAACAATTAGTGTTACTCAGGGATATTCTTACAATTTAATTTTATCGTGATATTTAAGCAAGAAAACAAAAATATTCGTTTTTAGTTGCAGAAAAATTTAAACATCGTTTCTCCTCAGGAAAAATTGCTAAAATCAAACTTATTAAATCAATTTAATAAACAAATAGTGTTACTCAGGGATATTCTTACAATTTAATTTTATCATGATATTTAAGCAAGAAAACTAAAATATTTGTTTTTAGTTCCAGAAAAATTTAAATATCGTTTCTCCTCAGGAAAAAATGCTAGAATCGAACTTATTAAATAAATTCAATAAACAAATAATGTTACTCAGGGATATTCTTACAATTTAATTTTATCGTGATATTTAATACAAGAAAACTAAAATATTCGTTTCTAGATCCAGAAAAATTAAAACATCGTTACTCCTCAGGAAAAAATGCTAGAATCGAACGTCTTAAAGAAATTTAATAAACAAATAAAGTTACTCACGGATGTTCTTACAATTTAATTTTATCGTGATATTTAAGCAAGAAAACTAAAGTATTCGTTTTTAGCTCCAGAAAAATTTAAACACCGTTTCTCCTCAGGAAAAAATGATAGAATCAAACTTATTAAATAAATTTAATAAACGAATAAAGTTACTCAGGGATATTCTTACAATTTAATTTTTTCGTGATATTTAAGCGAGAAAACTAAAATATTCGTTTCTAGTTCCAAAATAATAAAAACATCGTTACTCGTCAGGAAAAAATGCTAGAATCAAACTTATTAAATAAATTTAATACACAAATAATGTTACTCAGGGATATTGTTACAATTTAACTTTATCGTGATATTTAAGCAAGAAAACTAAAATATTCGTTTTTAGTTACAGAAAAATTTAAACATCGTTTCTCCTCAGGAAAAAATGCTAGAATCAAACGTACTAAATAAATTTAATAAACAAATAATGTTACTCAGGGATATTCTTACAATTTAATTTTATCGTGATATTTAAGCAAGAAAACTAAAATATTCGTTTCTAGATCCAGAAAAATTAAAACATCGTTACTCCTCAGGAAAAAATGCTAGAATCAAACTTACTAAATAAATTTAATAAACAAATAATGTTACTCAGGGATATTCTTACAATTTAATTTTATCGTGATATTTAAGCAAGAAAACAAAAATATTCCTTTTTAGTTCCAGAAAAATTTAAACATCGTTTCTCCTCAGGAAAAATTGCTAGAATCAAACTTGTTAAATCAATTTAATAAACAAATAGTGTTACTCAGGGATATTCTTACAATTTAATTTTATCATGATATTTAAGCAAGAAAACTAAAATATTCGTTTTTAGTTCCAGAAAAATTTAAATATCCTTTCTCCTCAGGAAAAAATGCTAGAATCGAACTAATTAAATAAATTTAATAAACAAATAATGTTCCTCAGGGATATTCTTACAATTTAATTTTATCGTGATATTTAGCAAGAAAACTAAAATATTCGTTTCTAGATCCAGAAAAATTAAAACATCGTTACTCCTCAAGAAAAAATGCTAGAATCGAACGTCTTAAATAAATTTAATAAACAAATAAAGTTACTCACGGATGTTCTTACAATTTAATTTTATCGTGATATTTAAGCAAGAAAACTAAAATATTCGTTTCTAGTTCCAAAATAATAAAAACATCGTTACTCGTCAGGAAAAAATGCTAGAATCAAACTTATTAAATAAATTTAATACACAAATAAAGTTACTCAGGGATATTCTTACAATTTAATTTTATCGTGATATTTAAGCAAGAAAACTAAAATATTCATTTTTAGTTCCAGAAAAATTTAAACATCGTTTCTCCTCAGGAAAAAATGCTAGAATCAAACGTACTAAATAAATTTAATAAACAAATAATGTTACTCAGGGATATTCTTACAATTTAATTTTATCGTGTTATTTAAGCAAGAAAACTAAAATATTCGTTTCTAGATCCAGAAAAATTAAAACATCGTTACTCCTCAGGAAAAAATGCTAGAATCAAACTTATTAAATAAATTTAATAAACAAATAGTGTTACTCAGGGATATTCTTACAATTTAATTTTATCGTGATATTTAAGCAAGAAAACAAAAATATTCGTTTTTAGTTCCAGAAAAATTTAAACATCGTTTCTCCTCAGGAAAAATTGCTAGAATCAAACTTATTAAATCAATTTAATAAACGAATAGTGTTACTCTGGGATATTCTTACAATTTAATTTTATCGTGATATTTAAGCAAGAAAACTAAAATATTCGTTTCTAGATCCAGAAAAATTAAAACATCGTTACTCCTCAGGAAAAAATGCTAGAATCGAACGTCTTAAATAAATTTAATAAACAAATAAAGTTACACACGGATGTTCTTACAATTTAATTTTATCGTGATATTTAAGCAAGAAAACTAAAGTATTCGTTTTTAGGTCCAGAAAAATTTAAACACCGTTTCTCCTCAGGAAAAAATGATAGAATCAAACTTATTAAATAAATTTAATAAACGAATAAAGTTACTCAGGGATATTCTTACAATTAAATTTTATCGTGATATTTAAGCGAGAAAACTAAAATATTCGTTTCTAGTTCCAAAATAATAAAAACATCGTTACTCGTCAGGAAAAAATGCTAGAATCAAACTTATTAAATAAATTTAATACACAAATAATGTTACTCAGGGATATTGTTACAATTTAACTTTATCGTGATATTTAAGCAAGAAAACTAAAATATTCGTTTTTAGTTCCATAAAAATTTAAACATCGTTTCTCCTCAGGAAAAAATGCTAGAGTCGAACTTATTAAAAAAATCTAATAAACAAATAAAGTTACTCAGTTATATTCTTACAATTTAATTTTATCGTGATATTTAAGCAAGAAAACTAAAATATTCGTTTTTAGTTCCAGAAAAATTTAAACATCGTTTCTCCTCAGGAAAAAATGCTAGAATCAAACTTACTAAATAAATTTAATAAACAAATAATGTTACTCAGGGATATTCTTACAATTTATTTTTATCGTGATATTTAAGCAAGAAAACTAAAATATTCGTTTCTAGATCCAGAAAAATTAGAACATCGTTACTAGTCAGGAAAAAATGCTAGAATCAAACTTATTAAATAAATTTAATAAACAAATAGTGTTACTCAGGGATATTCTTACAATTTAATTTTATCGTGATATTTAAGCAAGAAAACAAAAATATTCGTTTTTAGTTGCAGAAAAATTTAAACATCGTTTCTCCTCAGGAAAAATTGCTAGAATCAAACTTATTAAATCAATTTAATAAACAAATAGTGTTACTCAGGGATATTCTTACAATTTAATTTTATCATGATATTTAAGCAAGAAAACTAAAATATTTGTTTTTAGTTCCAGAAAAATTTAAATATCGTTTCTCCTCAGGAAAAAATGCTAGAATCGAACTTATTAAATAAATTCAATAAACAAATAATGTTACTCAGGGATATTCTTACAATTTAATTTTATCGTGATATTTAATACAAGAAAACTAAAATATTCGTTTCTAGATCCAGAAAAATTAAAACATCGTTACTCCTCAGGAAAAAATGCTAGAATCGAACGTCTTAAAGAAATTTAATAAACAAATAAAGTTACTCACGGATGTTCTTACAATTTAATTTTATCGTGATATTTAAGCAAGAAAACTAAAGTATTCGTTTTTAGCTCCAGAAAAATTTAAACACCGTTTCTCCTCAGGAAAAAATGATAGAATCAAACTTATTAAATAAATTTAATAAACGAATAAAGTTACTCAGGGATATTCTTACAATTTAATTTTTTCGTGATATTTAAGCGAGAAAACTAAAATATTCGTTTCTAGATCCAGAAAAATTAAAACATCGTTACTCCTCAGGAAAAAATGCTAGAATCAAACTTATTAAATAAATTTAATAAACAATTAGTGTTACTCAGGGATATTCTTACAATTTAATTTTATCGTGATATTTAAGCAAGAAAACTAAAATATTCGTTTCTAGATCCAGAAAAATTAAAACATCGTTACTCCTCAGGAAAAAATGCTAGAATCAAACTTATTAAATAAATTTAATAAACAATTAGTGTTACTCAGGGATATTCTTACAATTTAATTTTATCGTGATATTTAAGCAAGAAAACAAAAATATTCGTTTTTAGTTCCAGAAAAATTTAAACATCGTTTCTCCTCAGGAAAAATTGCTAGAATCAAACTTATTAAATCAATATAATAAACAAATAGTGTTACTCAGGGATATTCTTACAATTTAATTTCATCGTGATATTTAAGCAAGAAAACTAAAATATTCGTTTCTAGATCCAGAAAAATTAAAACATCGTTACTCCTCAGGAAAAAATGCTAGAAGCAAACTTACTAAATAAATTTAATAAACAAATAATGTTACTCAGGGATATTCTTACAATTTAATTTTATCATGATATTTAAGCAAGAAAACTAAAATATTCGTTTCTAGATCCAGAAAAATTAAAACATCGTTACTCCTCAGTAAAAAATGCTAGAATCGAACGTCTTAAATAAATTTAAGAAACAAATAAAGTTACTCACGGATGTTCTTAAAATTTAATTTTATCATGATATTTAAGCAAGAAAACTAAAGTATTCGTTTTTAGTTCCAGAAAAATTTAAACACCGTTTCTCCTCAGGAAAAAATGATAAAATCAAACTTATTAAATAAATTTAATAAACGAATAAAGTTACTCAGGGATAATCTTACAATTTAATTTTATCGTGATATTTAAGCGAGGAAACTAAAATATTCGTTTCTAGATCCAGAAAAATTAAAACATCGTTACTCCTCAGGATAAAATGCTAGAATCAAACTTATTAAATAAATTTAATAAACAATTAGTGTTACTCAGGGATATTCTTACAATTTAATTTTATCGTGATATTTAAGCAAGAAAACAAAAATATTCGTTTTTAGTTCCAGAAAAATTTAAACATCGTTTCTCCTCAGGAAAAATTGCTAGAATCAAACTTATTAAATCAATTTAATAAACAAATAGTGTTACTCAGGGATATTCTTACAATTTAATTTTATCGTGATATTTAAGCAAGAAAACTAAAATATTCGTTTCTAGATCCTGAAAAATTAAAACATCGTTACTCCTCAGGACAAAATGCTAGAATCGAACGTCTTAAATAAATTTAATAAACAAATAAAGTTACTCACGGATGTTCTTACAATTTAATTTTATCGTGATATTTAAGCAAGAAAACTAAAGTATTCGTTTTTAGTTCCAGAAAAATTTAAACACCGTTTCTCCTCAGGAAAAAATGATAGAATCAAACTTATTAAATAAATTTAATAAACGAATAATGTTACTCAGAGATATTCTTACAATTAAATTTTATCGTGATATTTAAGCAAGAAAACAAAAATATTCCTTTTTAGTTCCAGAAAAATTTAAACATCGTTTCTCCTCAGGAAAAATTGCTAGAATCAAACTTATTAAATCAATTTAATAAACAAATAGTGTTACTCAGGGATATTCTTACAATTTAATTTTATCATGATATTTAAGCAAGAAAACTAAAATATTCGTTTTTAGTTCCAGAAAAATTTAAATATCGTTTCTCCTCATGAAAAATGCTAGAATCGAACTAATTAAATAAATTTATTAAACAAATAATGTTCCTCAGGGATATTCTTACAATTTAATTTTATCGTGATATTTAAGCAAGAAAACTAAAATATTCGTTTCTAGATCCAGAAAAATTAAAACATCGTTACTCCTCAGGAAAAAATGCTAGAATCGAACGTCTTAAATAGATTTAATAAACAAATAAAGTTACTCACGGATGTTCTTACAATTTAATTTTATCGTGATATTTAAGCAAGAAAACTAAAATATTCGTTTCTAGAACCCGAAAAATTAAAACATCGTTAATCCTCAGGAAAAAATGCTAGAATCAAACTTATTAAACAAATTTAATAAACGAATAGTTACTCAGGGATATTCTTACAATTTAATTTTATCATGATATTTAAGCAAGAAAACTAAAGTATTCGTTTTTAGTTCCTGAAAAATTTAAACACCGTTTCTCCTCAGGAAAAAATGATGAACTTATTAAACAAATTTAATAAACGAATAAAGTTACTCTGGGATATTCTTACAATTTAATTTTATCGTGATATTTAAGCGAGAAAACTAAAATATTCGTTTCTAGTTCCAAAATAATAAAAACATCGTTACTCGTCAGAAATAAATGCTAGAATCGATCTTATTAAAAAAATCTAATAAACAAATAAAGTTACTCAGGGATATTCTTACAATTTAATTTTATCGTGATATTTAAGCAAGAAAACTAAAATATTCGTTTTTAGTTCCAGAAAAATTAAAACATCGTTACTCCTCAGGAAAAAATGCTAGAATCGAACGTCTTAAATAAATTTAATAAACAAATAAAGTTACTCACGGATGTTCTTACAATTTAATTTTATCGTGATATTTAAGCAAGAAAACTAAAATATTCGTTTCTAGAACCCGAAAAATTAAAACATCGTTACTCCTCAGAAAAAAATGCTAGAATCAAACTTATTAAACAAATTTAATAAACGAATAGTTACTCAGGGATATTCTTACAATTTAATTTTATCATGATATTTAAGCAAGAAAACTAAAGTATTCGTTTTTAGTTCCTGAAAAATTGAAACACCGTTTCTCCTAAGGAAAAAATGATAGAATCAAACTTATTAAATAAATTTAATAAACGAATAATGTTACTCAGGGATATTCTTACAATTTAATTTTATCGTGATATTTAAGCGAGAAAACTAAAATATTCGTTTCTAGTTCCAAAATAATAAAAACATCGTTACTCGTCAGGAAAAAATGCTAGAATCGATCTTATTAAAAAAATCTAATAAACAAATAAAGTTACTCAGGGATATTCTTACAATTTAATTTTATCGTGATATTTAAGCAAGAAAACTAAAGTATTCGTTTTTAGTTCCTGAAAAATTTAAACACCGTTTCTCCTCAGGAAAAAATGATGAACTTATTAAACAAATTTAATAAACGAATAAAGTTACTCTGGGATATTCTTACAATTTAATTTTATCGTGATATTTAAGCGAGAAAACTAAAATATTCGTTTCTAGTTCCAAAATAATAAAAACATCGTTACTCGTCAGAAATAAATGATAGAATCGATCTTATTAAAAAAATCTAATAAACAAATAAAGTTACTCAGGGATATTCTTACAATTTAATTTTATCGTGATATTTAAGCAAGAAAACTAAAATATTCGTTTCTAGATCCAGAAAAATTAAAACATCGTTACTCCTCAGGAAAAAATGCTAGAATCAAACTTACTAAATAAATTTAATAAACAAATAATGTTACTCAGGGATATTCTTACAATTTAATTTTATCGTGATATTTAAGCAAGAAAACAAAAATATTCGTTTTTAGTTCCAGAAAAATTTAAACATCGTTTCTCCTCAGGAAAAATTGCTAGAATCAAACTTATTAAATCAATTTAATAAACGAATAGTGTTACTCTGGGATATTCTTACAATTTAATTTTATCGTGATATTTAAGCAAGAAAACTAAAATATTCGTTTCTAGATCCAGAAAAATTAAAACATCGTTACTCCTCAGGAAAAAATGCTAGAATCGAACGTCTTAAATAAATTTAATAAACAAATAAAGTTACACACGGATGTTCTTACAATTTAATTTTATCGTGATATTTAAGCAAGAAAACTAAAGTATTCGTTTTTAGGTCCAGAAAAATTTAAACACCGTTTCTCCTCAGGAAAAAATGATAGAATCAAACTTATTAAATAAATTTAATAAACGAATAAAGTTACTCAGGGATATTCTTACAATTAAATTTTATCGTGATATTTAAGCGAGAAAACTAAAATATTCGTTTCTAGTTCCAAAATAATAAAAACATCGTTACTCGTCAGGAAAAAATGCTAGAATCAAACTTATTAAATAAATTTAATACACAAATAATGTTACTCAGTTATATTCTTACAATTTAATTTTATCGTGATATTTAAGCAAGAAAACTAAAATATTCGTTTTTAGTTCCAGAAAAATTTAAACATCGTTTCTCCTCAGGAAAAAATGCTAGAATCAAACTTACTAAATAAATTTAATAAACAAATAATGTTACTCAGGGATATTCTTACAATTTATTTTTATCGTGATATTTAAGCAAGAAAACTAAAATATTCGTTTCTAGATCCAGAAAAATTAGAACATCGTTACTAGTCAGGAAAAAATGCTAGAATCAAACTTATTAAATAAATTTAATAAACAAATAGTGTTACTCAGGGATATTCTTACAATTTAATTTTATCGTGATATTTAAGCAAGAAAACAAAAATATTCGTTTTTAGTTGCAGAAAAATTTAAACATCGTTTCTCCTCAGGAAAAATTGCTAGAATCAAACTTATTAAATCAATTTAATAAACAAATAGTGTTACTCAGGGATATTCTTACAATTTAATTTTATCATGATATTTAAGCAAGAAAACTAAAATATTTGTTTTTAGTTCCAGAAAAATTTAAATATCGTTTCTCCTCAGGAAAAAATGCTAGAATCGAACTTATTAAATAAATTCAATAAACAAATAATGTTACTCAGGGATATTCTTACAATTTAATTTTATCGTGATATTTAATACAAGAAAACTAAAATATTCGTTTCTAGATCCAGAAAAATTAAAACATCGTTACTCCTCAGGAAAAAATGGTAGAATCGAACGTCTTAAAGAAATTTAATAAACAAATAAAGTTACTCACGGATGTTCTTACAATTTAATTTTATCGTGATATTTAAGCAAGAAAACTAAAGTATTCGTTTTTAGCTCCAGAAAAATTTAAACACCGTTTCTCCTCAGGAAAAAATGATAGAATCAAACTTATTAAATAAATTTAATAAACGAATAAAGTTACTCAGGGATATTCTTACAATTTAATTTTTTCGTGATATTTAAGCGAGAAAACTAAAATATTCGTTTCTAGATCCAGAAAAATTAAAACATCGTTACTCCTCAGGAAAAAATGCTAGAATCAAACTTATTAAATAAATTTAATAAACAATTAGTGTTACTCAGGGATATTCTTACAATTTAATTTTATCGTGATATTTAAGCAAGAAAACTAAAATATTCGTTTTTAGTTCCAGAAAAATTTAAACATCGTTTCTCCTCAGGAAAAAATGCTAGAATCAAACTTATTAAATAAATTTAATACACAAATAATGTTACTCAGGGATATTGTTACAATTTAACTTTATCGTGATATTTAAGCAAGAAAACTAAAATATTCGTTTTTAGTTCCAGAAAAATTTAAACATCGTTTCTCCTCAGGAAAAAATGCTAGAATCAAACGTACTAAATAAATTTAATAAACAAATAATGTTACTCAGGGATATTCTTACAATTTAATTTTATCGTGATATTTAAGCAAGAAAACTAAAATATTCGTTTCTAGATCCAGAAAAATTAAAACATCGTTACTCCTCAGGAAAAAATGCTAGAATCAAACTTATTAAATAAATTTAATAAACAATTAGTGTTACTCAGGGATATTCTTACAATTTAATTTTATCGTGATATTTAAGCAAGAAAACAAAAATATTCGTTTTTAGTTCCAGAAAAATTTAAACATCGTTTCTCCTCAGGAAAAATTGCTAGAATCAAACTTATTAAATCAATATAATAAACAAATAGTGTTACTCAGGGATATTCTTACAATTTAATTTCATCGTGATATTTAAGCAAGAAAACTAAAATATTCGTTTCTAGATCCAGAAAAATTAAAACATCGTTACTCCTCAGGAAAAAATGCTAGAAGCAAACTTACTAAATAAATTTAATAAACGAATAATGTTACTCAGAGATATTCTTACAATTTAATTTTATCGTGATATTTAAGCAAGAAAACAAAAATATTCCTTTTTAGTTCCAGAAAAATTTAAACATCGTTTCTCCTCAGGAAAAATTGCTAGAATCAAACTTATTAAATCAATTTAATAAACAAATAGTGTTACTCAGGGATATTCTTACAATTTAATTTTATCATGATATTTAAGCAAGAAAACTAAAATATTCGTTTTTAGTTCCAGAAAAATTTAAATATCGTTTCTCCTCATGAAAAATGCTAGAATCGAACTAATTAAATAAATTTATTAAACAAATAATGTTCCTCAGGGATATTCTTACAATTTAATTTTATCGTGATATTTAAGCAAGAAAACTAAAATATTCGTTTCTAGATCCAGAAAAATTAAAACATCGTTACTCCTCAGGAAAAAATGCTAGAATCGAACGTCTTAAATAGATTTAATAAACAAATAAAGTTACTCACGGATGTTCTTACAATTTAATTTTATCGTGATATTTAAGCAAGAAAACTAAAATATTCGTTTCTAGAACCCGAAAAATTAAAACATCGTTAATCCTCAGGAAAAAATGCTAGAATCAAACTTATTAAACAAATTTAATAAACGAATAGTTACTCAGGGATATTCTTACAATTTAATTTTATCATGATATTTAAGCAAGAAAACTAAAGTATTCGTTTTTAGTTCCTGAAAAATTTAAACACCGTTTCTCCTCAGGAAAAAATGATGAACTTATTAAACAAATTTAATAAACGAATAAAGTTACTCTGGGATATTCTTACAATTTAATTTTATCGTGATATTTAAGCGAGAAAACTAAAATATTCGTTTCTAGTTCCAAAATAATAAAAACATCGTTACTCGTCAGAAATAAATGCTAGAATCGATCTTATTAAAAAAATCTAATAAACAAATAAAGTTACTCAGGGATATTCTTACAATTTAATTTTATCGTGATATTTAAGCAAGAAAACTAAAATATTCGTTTTTAGTTCCAGAAAAATTAAAACATCGTTACTCCTCAGGAAAAAATTCTAGAATCGAACGTCTTAAATAAATTTAATAAACAAATAAAGTTACTCACGGATGTTCTTACAATTTAATTTTATCGTGATATTTAAGCAAGAAAACTAAAATATTCGTTTCTAGAACCCGAAAAATTAAAACATCGTTACTCCTCAGAAAAAAATGCTAGAATCAAACTTATTAAACAAATTTAATAAACGAATAGTTACTCAGGGATATTCTTACAATTTAATTTTATCATGATATTTAAGCAAGAAAACTAAAGTATTCGTTTTTAGTTCCTGAAAAATTGAAACACCGTTTCTCCTAAGCAAAAAATGATAGAATCAAACTTATTAAATAAATTTAATAAACGAATAATGTTACTCAGGGATATTCTTACAATTTAATTTTATCGTGATATTTAAGCGAGAAAACTAAAATATTCGTTTCTAGTTCCAAAATAATAAAAACATCGTTACTCGTCAGGAAAAAATGCTAGAATCGATCTTATTAAAAAAATCTAATAAACAAATAAAGTTACTCAGGGATATTCTTACAATTTAATTTTATCGTGATATTTAAGCAAGAAAACTAAAGTATTCGTTTTTAGTTCCTGAAAAATTTAAACACCGTTTCTCCTCAGGAAAAAATGATGAACTTATTAAACAAATTTAATAAACGAATAAAGTTACTCTGGGATATTCTTACAATTTAATTTTATCGTGATATTTAAGCGAGAAAACTAAAATATTCGTTTCTAGTTCCAAAATAATAAAAACATCGTTACTCGTCAGAAATAAATGATAGAATCGATCTTATTAAAAAAATCTAATAAACAAATAAAGTTACTCAGGGATATTCTTACAATTTAATTTTATCGTGATATTTAAGCAAGAAAACTAAAATATTCGTTTCTAGATCCAGAAAAATTAAAACATCGTTACTCCTCAGGAAAAAATGCTAGAATCGAACGTCTTAAATAAATTTAATAAACAAATAAAGTTACTCACGGATGTTCGTACAATTTAATTTTATCGTGATATTTAAGCAAGAAAACTAAAATATTCGTTTCTAGAACCCGAAAAATTAAAACATCGTTACTCCTCAGGAAAAAATGCTAGAATCAAACTTATTAAACAAATTTAATAAACGAATAGTTACTCAGGGATATTCTTACAATTTAATTTTATCATGATATTTAAGCAAGAAAACTAAAGTATTCGTTTTTAGTTCCTGAAAAATTGAAACACCGTTTCTCCTAAGGAAAAAATGATAGAATCAAACTTATTAAATAAATTTAATAAACGAATAATGTTACTCAGGGATATTCTTACAATTTAATTTTATCGTCATATTTAAGCGAGAAAACTAAAATATTCGTTTCTAGTTCCAAAATAATAAAAACATCGTTACTCGTCAGGAAAAAATGCTAGAATCGATCTTATTAAAAAAATCTAATAAACAAATAAAGTTACTCAGGGATATTCTTACAATTTAATTTTATCGTGATATTTAAGCAAGAAAACTAAAATATTCGTTTTTAGTTCCAGAAAAATTTAAACATCGTTTCTCCTCAGGAAAAAATGCTAGAATCAAACTTATTAAATAAATTTAATACACAAATAAAGTTACTCAGGGATATTCTTACAATTTAATTTTATCGTGATATTTAAGCAAGAAAACTAAAATATTCGTTTCTAGTTCCAAAATAATAAAAACATCGTTTCTCCTCAGGAAAAATTGCAAGAATCGAACTTATTAAAAAAATTTAATAAACAAATAAAGTTACTCAGGGATATTCTTACAATTTAATTTTATCGTGATATTTAAGCGAGAAAACTAAAATATTCGTTTCTAGTTCCAAAATAATAAAAACATCGTTACTCGTCAGGAAAAAATGCTAGAATCGATCTTATTAAAAAAATCTAATAAACAAATAAAGTTACTCAGGGATATTCTTACAATTTAATTTTATCGTGATATTTAAGCAAGAAATCTATAATATTCGTTTTTAGTTCCAGAAAAATTTAAACATCGTTTCTCCTCAGGAAAAATTGCTAGAATCAAACTTATTAAATCAATTTAATAAACAAATAGTGTTACTCTGGGATATTCTTACAATTTAATTTTATCATGATATTTAAGCAAGAAAACTAAAATATTCGTTTTTAGTTCCAGAAAAATTTAAATATCGTTTCTCCTCATGAAAAAATGCTAGAATCGAACTAATTAAATAAATTTAATAAACGAATAAAGTTACTCAGGGATATTCTTACAATTAAATTTTATCGTGATATTTAAGCGAGAAAACTAAAATATTCGTTTCTAGTTCCTAAATAATAAAAACATCGTTACTCGTCAGGAAAAAATGCTAGAATCGATCTTATTAAAAAAATCTAATAAACAAATAAAGTTACTCAGGGATATTACAATTTAATTTTATCGTGATATTTAAGCAAGAAAACAAAAATATTCGTTTTTAGTTCCAGAAAAATTTAAATATCGTTTCTCCTCAGGAAAAAATGCTAGAATCGAACTAATTAAATAAATTTAATAAACAAATAATGTTCCTCAGGGATATTCTTACAATTTAATTTTATCGTGATATTTAAGCAAGAAAACTAAAATATTCGTTTCTAGATCCAGAAAAATTAAAACATCGTTACTCCTCAGGAAGAAATGCTAGAATCGAACGTCTTAAATAAATTTAATAAACAAATAAAGTTACACACGGATGTTCTTACAATTTAATTTTATCGTGATATTTAAGCAAGAAAACTAAAGTATTCGTTTTTAGTTCCAGAAAAATTTAAACACCGTTTCTCCTCAGGAAAAAATGATAGAATCAAACTTATTAAATAAATTTAATAAACGAATAAAGTTACTCAGGGATATTCTTACAATTAAATTTTATCGTGATATTTAAGCGAGAAAACTAAAATATTCGTTTCTATTTCCAAAATAATAAAAACATCGTTACTCGTCAGGAAAAAATGCTAGAATCGATCTTATTAAAAAAATCTAATAAACAAATAAAGTTACTCAGGGATATTACAATTTAATTTTATCGTGATATTTAAGCAAGAAAACAAAAATATTCGTTTTTAGTTCCAGAAAAATTTAAATATCGTTTCTCCTCAGGAAAAAATGCTAGAATCGAACTAATTAAATAAATTTAATAAACAAATAATGTTACTCAGGGATATTCTTACAATTTAATTTTATCGTGATATTTAAGCAAGAAAACTAAAATATTCGTTTCTAGATACAGAAAAATTAAAACATCGTTCCTCAGGAAAAAATTCTAGAATCGAACGTCTTAAATAAATTTAATAAACAAATAAAGTTTCTCACGGATGTTCTTACAATTTAATTTTATCGTGATATTTAAGCAAGAAAACTAAAGTATTCGTTTTTAGTTCCAGAAAAATTTAAACACCGTTTCTCCTCAGGAAAAAATGATAGAATCAAACTTATTAAATAAATTTAATAAACGAATAAAGTTACTCAAGGATATTCTTACAATTAAATTTTATCTTGATATTTAAGCGAGAAAACTAAAATATTCGTTTCTAGTTCCAAAATAATAAAAACATCGTTACTCGTCAGGAAAAAATACTATAATCGATCTTATTAAAAAAATCTAATAAACAAAGAAAGTTACTCAGGGATATTCTTACAATTTAATTTTATCGTGATATTTAAGCAAGAAAACAAAAATATTCGTTTTTAGTTCCAGAAAAATTTAAACATCGTTTCTCCTCAGGAAAAAATGCTAGAATTGAACTTATTAAAAAAATCTAATAAACAAATAGCAAGAAAACTAAAGTATTCGTTTTTAGTTCCAGAAAAATTTAAACGTGATCAGGAAAAAATGCTAGAATCAAACTTATTAAATAAATTTAATAAACGAATAAAGTTACTCAGGGATATTCTTACAATTTAATTTTATCGTGATATTTAAGCGAGAAAACTAAAATATTCGTTTCTAGTTCCAAAATAATAAAAACATCGTTACTCGTCAGGAAAAAATGCTAGAATCAAACTTATTAAATAAATTTAATAAACAAATAAAGTTACTCAGGGATATTCTTACAATTTAATTTTATCGTGATATTTAAGCAAGAAAACTAAAATATTCGTTTTTAGTTCCAGAAAAATTTAAACATCGTTTCTCCTCAGAAAAAAATGCTAGAATCAAACGTACTAAATAAATTTAATAAACAAATAATGTTACTCAGGGATATTCTTACAATTTAATTTTATCGTGATATTTAAGCAAGAAAACTAAAATATTTGTTTGTAGATCCAGAAAAATTAACACATCGTTACTCCTCAGGAAAAAATGCTAGAATCAAACTTACTAAATAAATTTAAAAAACAAATAATGTTACTCAGGGATATTCTTACAATTTAATTTTATCGTGATATTTAAGCAAGAAAACAAAAATATTCGTTTTTAGTTCCAGAAAAATTTAAACATCGTTTCTCCTCAGGAAAAATTGCTAGAATCAAACTTATTAAATCAATTTAATAAACAAATAGTGTTACTCTGGGATATTCTTACAATTTAATTTTATCATGATATTTAAGCAAGAAACCTAAAATATTCGTTTTTAGTTCCAGAAAAATTTAAATATCGTTTCTCCTCAGGAAAAAATGCTAGAATCGAACTAATTAAATAAATTTAATAAACAAATAATGTTCCTCAGGGATATTCTTACAATTTAATTTTATCGTGTTATTTAAGCAAGAAAACTAAAATATTCGTTTCTAGATCCAGAAAAATTAAAACATCGTTACTCCTCAGGAAAAAATGCTAGAATCGAACGTCTTAAATAAATTTAATAAACAAATAAAGTTACACACGGATGTTCTTACAATTTAATTTTATCGTGATATTTAAGCAAGAAAAGTAAAGTATTCGTTTTTAGGTCCAGAAAAATTTAAACACCGTTTCTCCTCAGGAAAAAATGATAGAATCAAACTTATTAAATAAATTTAATAAACGAATAAAGTTATTCAGGGATAGTCTTACAATTAAATTTTATCGTGATATTTAAGCGAGAAAACTAAAATATTCGTTTCTAGTTCCAAAATAATAAAAACATCGTTACTCGTCAGGAAAAAATGCTAGAATCGATCTTATTAAAAAAATCTAATAAACAAATAAAGTTACTCAGGGATATTACAATTTAATTTTATCGTGATATTTAAGCAAGAAAACAAAAATATTTGTTTTTAGTTCCAGAAAAATTTAAACATCGTTTCTGCTCAGGAAAAAATGCTAGAGTCGAACTTATTAAAAAAATCTAATAAACAAATAAAGTTACTCAGTTATATTCTTACAATTTAATTTTATCGTGATATTTAAGCAAGAAAACTAAAATATTCGTTTTTAGTTCCAGAAAAATTTAAACATCGTTTCTCCTCAGGAAAAAATGCTAGAATCAAACTTACTAAATAAATTTAATAAACAAATAGTGTTACTCAGGGATATTCTTACAATTTAATTTTATCGTGATATTTAAGCAAGAAAACTAAAATATTCGTTTTTAGTTCCAGAAAAATTTAAATATCGTTTCTCCTCAGGAAAAAATGTTAGAATCAAACGTACTAAATAATTAATTAATAATTAAATAATAAACAAATAATGTTACTCAGGGATATTCTTACAATTTAATTTTATCGTGATATTTAAGCAAGAAAACTAAAATATTCGTTTCTAGATCCAGAAAAATTAGAACATCGTTACTAGTCAGGAAAAAATGCTAGAATCAAACTTATTAAATAAATTTAATAAACAAATAGTGTTACTCAGGGATATTCTTACAATTTAATTTTATCGTGATATTTAAGCAAGAAAACTAAAATATTCGTTTTTAGTTCCAGAAAAATTTAAATATCGTTTCTCCTCAGAAAAAAATGCTAGAATCAAACGTACTAAATAATTAATTAATAATTAAATAATAAACAAATAATGTTACTCAGGGATATTCTTACAATTTAATTTTATCGTGATATTTAAGCAAGAAAACTAAAATATTCGTTTCTAGATCCAGAAAAATTAAAACATCGTTACTCCTCAGGAAAAAATGCTAGAATCAAACTTATTAAATAAATTTAATAAACAATTAGTGTTACTCAGGGATATTCTTACAATTTAATTTTATCGTGATATTTAAGCAAGAAAACAAAAATATTCGTTTTTAGTTCCAGAAAAATTTAAACATCGTTTCTCCTCAGGAAAAATTGCTAGAATCAAACTTATTAAATCAATATAATAAACAAATAGTGTTACTCAGGGATATTCTTACAATTTAATTTTATCGTGATATTTAAGCAAGAAAACTAAAATATTCGTTTCTAGATCCAGAAAAATTAAAACATCGTTACTCCTCAGGAAAAAATGCTAGAATCAAACTTACTAAATAAATTTAATAAACAAATAATGTTACTCAGGGATATTCTTACAATTTAATTTTATCATGATATTTAAGCAAGAAAACTAAAATATTCGTTTCTAGATCCAGAAAAATTAAAACATCGTTACTCCTCAGGAAAAAATGCTAGAATCGAACGTCTTAAATAAATTTAATAAACAAATAAAGTTACTCACGGATGTTCTTACAATTTAATTTTATCATGATATTTAAGCAAGAAAACTAAAGTATTCGTTTTTAGTTCCAGAAAAATTTAAACATCGTTTCTCCTCAGGAAAAATTGCTAGAATCAAACTTATTAAATCAATTTAATAAACAAATAGTGTTACTCTGGGATATTCTTACAATTTAATTTTATCATGATATTTAAGCAAGAAACCTAAAATATTCGTTTTTAGTTCCAGAAAAATTTAAATATCGTTTCTCCTCAGGAAAAAATGCTAGAATCGAACTAATTAAATAAATTTAATAAACAAATAATGTTCCTCAGGGATATTCTTACAATTTAATTTTATCGTGTTATTTAAGCAAGAAAACTAAAATATTCGTTTCTAGATCCAGAAAAATTAAAACATCGTTACTCCTCAGGAAAAAATGCTAGAATCGAACGTCTTAAATAAATTTAATAAACAAATAAAGTTACACACGGATGTTCTTACAATTTAATTTTATCGTGATATTTAAGCAAGAAAAGTAAAGTATTCGTTTTTAGGTCCAGAAAAATTTAAACACCGTTTCTCCTCAGGAAAAAATGATAGAATCAAACTTATTAAATAAATTTAATAAACGAATAAAGTTATTCAGGGATAGTCTTACAATTAAATTTTATCGTGATATTTAAGCGAGAAAACTAAAATATTCGTTTCTAGTTCCAAAATAATAAAAACATCGTTACTCGTCAGGAAAAAATGCTAGAATCGATCTTATTAAAAAAATCTAATAAACAAATAAAGTTACTCAGGGATATTACAATTTAATTTTATCGTGATATTTAAGCAAGAAAACAAAAATATTCGTTTTTAGTTCCAGAAAAATTTAAACATCGTTTCTGCTCAGGAAAAAATGCTAGAGTCGAACTTATTAAAAAAATCTAATAAACAAATAAAGTTACTCAGTTATATTCTTACAATTTAATTTTATCGTGATATTTAAGCAAGAAAACTAAAATATTCGTTTTTAGTTCCAGAAAAATTTAAACATCGTTTCTCCTCAGGAAAAAATGCTAGAATCAAACTTACTAAATAAATTTAATAAACAAATAGTGTTACTCAGGGATATTCTTACAATTTAATTTTATCGTGATATTTAAGCAAGAAAACTAAAATATTCGTTTTTAGTTCCAGAAAAATTTAAATATCGTTTCTCCTCAGGAAAAAATGTTAGAATCAAACGTACTAAATAATTAATTAATAATTAAATAATAAACAAATAATGTTACTCAGGGATATTCTTACAATTTAATTTTATCGTGATATTTAAGCAAGAAAACTAAAATATTCGTTTCTAGATCCAGAAAAATTAGAACATCGTTACTAGTCAGGAAAAAATGCTAGAATCAAACTTATTAAATAAATTTAATAAACAAATAGTGTTACTCAGGGATATTCTTACAATTTAATTTTATCGTGATATTTAAGCAAGAAAACTAAAATATTCGTTTTTAGTTCCAGAAAAATTTAAATATCGTTTCTCCTCAGAAAAAAATGCTAGAATCAAACGTACTAAATAATTAATTAATAATTAAATAATAAACAAATAATGTTACTCAGGGATATTCTTACAATTTAATTTTATCGTGATATTTAAGCAAGAAAACTAAAATATTCGTTTCTAGATCCAGAAAAATTAAAACATCGTTACTCCTCAGGAAAAAATGCTAGAATCAAACTTATTAAATAAATTTAATAAACAATTAGTGTTACTCAGGGATATTCTTACAATTTAATTTTATCGTGATATTTAAGCAAGAAAACAAAAATATTCGTTTTTAGTTCCAGAAAAATTTAAACATCGTTTCTCCTCAGGAAAAATTGCTAGAATCAAACTTATTAAATCAATATAATAAACAAATAGTGTTACTCAGGGATATTCTTACAATTTAATTTTATCGTGATATTTAAGCAAGAAAACTAAAATATTCGTTTCTAGATCCAGAAAAATTAAAACATCGTTACTCCTCAGGAAAAAATGCTAGAATCAAACTTACTAAATAAATTTAATAAACAAATAATGTTACTCAGGGATATTCTTACAATTTAATTTTATCATGATATTTAAGCAAGAAAACTAAAATATTCGTTTCTAGATCCAGAAAAATTAAAACATCGTTACTCCTCAGGAAAAAATGCTAGAATCGAACGTCTTAAATAAATTTAATAAACAAATAAAGTTACTCACGGATGTTCTTACAATTTAATTTTATCATGATATTTAAGCAAGAAAACTAAAGTATTCGTTTTTAGTTCCAGAAAAATTTAAACACCGTTTCTCCTCAGGAAAAAATGATAGAATCAAACTTATTAAATAAATTTAATAAACGAATAAAGTTACTCAGGGATAATCTTACAATTTAATTTTATCGTGATATTTAAGCGAGAAAACTAAAATATTCGTTTTTAGTTCCAGAAAAATTTAAACATCGTTTCTCCTCAGGAAAAAATGCTAGAATCAAACGTACTAAATAAATTTAATAAACAAATAATGTTACTCAGGGATATTCTTACAATTTAATTTTATCGTGATATTTAATACAAGAAAACTAAAATATTCGTTTCTAGATCCAGAAAAATTAAAACATCGTTACTCCTCAGGAAAAAATGCTAGAATCGAACGTCTTAAATAAATTTAATAAACAAATAAAGTTACTCACGGATGTTCTTACAATTTAATTTTATCGTGATATTTAAGCAAGAAAACTAAAGTATTCGTTTTTAGCTCCAGAAAAATTTAAACACCGTTTCTCCTCAGGAAAAAATGATGGAATCAAACTTATTAAATAAATTTAATAAACGAATAAAGTTACTCACGGATATTCTTACAATTTAATTTTATCGTGATATTTAAGCGAGAAAACTAAAATATTCGTTTCTAGTTCCAAAATAATAAAAACATCGTTACTCGTCAGGAAAAAATGCTAGAATCAAACTTATAAAAATAAATTTAATACACAAATAATGTTACTCAGGGATATTGTTACAATTTAATTTTATCGTGATATTTAAGCAAGAAAACTAAAATATTCGTTTTTAGTTCCAGAAAAATTTAAACATCGTTCCTCCTCAGGAAAAAATGCTAGAATCAAACGTACTAAATAATTAATTAATAATTAAATAATAAACAAATAATGTTACTCAGGGATATTGTTACAATTTAATTTTATCGTGATATTTAAGCAAGAAAACAAAAATATTCGTTTTTAGTTCCAGGAAAATTTAAACATCGTTTCTCCTCAGGAAAAAATGCTAGAATTGAACTTATTAAAATATCTAATAAACAAATAGCAAGAAAACTAAAGTATTCGTTTTTAGTTCCAGAAAAATTTAAACGTGATCAGAAAAAAATGCTAGAATCGAACTTATTAAATAAATTTAATAAACGAATAAAGTTACTCAGGGATATTCTTACAATTTAATTTTATCGTGATATTTAAGCGAGAAAACTAAAATATTCGTTTCTAGTTCCAAAATAATAAAAACATCGTTACTCGTCAGGTAAAAATGCTAGAATCAAACTTATTAAATAAATTTAATACACAAATAAAGTTACTCAGGGATATTCTTACAATTTAATTTTATCGTGATATTTAAGCAAGAAAACTAAAATATTCGTTTTTAGTTCCAGAAAAATTTAAACATCGTTTCTCCTCAGGAAAAAATGCTAGAATCAAACGTACTAAATAAATTTAATAAACAAATAATGTTACTCAGGGATATTCTTACAATTTAATTTTATCGTGATATTTAAGCAAGAAAACTAAAATATTCGTTTCTAGATCCAGAAAAATTAAAACATCGTTACTCCTCAGGAAAAAATGCTAAAATCAAACTTACTAAATAAATTTAAAAAACAAATAATGTTACTCAGGGATATTCTTACAATTTAATTTTATCGTGATATTTAAGCAAGAAAACAAAAATATTCGTTTTTAGTTCCAGAAAAATTTAAACATCGTTTCTCCTCAGGAAAAATTGCTAGAATCAAACTTATTAAATCAATTTAATAAACAAATAGTGTTACTCTGGGATATTCTTACAATTTAATTTTATCATGATATTTAAGCAAGAAAACTAAAATATTCGTTTTTAGTTCCAGAAAAATTGAAACATCGTTTCTCCTCAGGAAAAAATGCTAGAATCAATCTTACTAAATAAATTTAATAAACAAATAATGTTACTCAGGGATATTCTTACAATTTATTTTTATCGTGATATTTAAGCAAGAAAACTAAAATATTCGTTTCTAGATCCAGAAAAATTAAAACATCGTTACTCCTCAGGAAAAAATGCTAGAATCAAACTTATTAAATAAATTTAATAAACAATTAGTGTTACTCAGGGATATTCTTACAATTTAATTTTATCGTGATATTTAAGCAAGAAAACAAAAATATTCGTTTTTAGTTCCAGAAAAATTTAAACATCGTTTCTCCTCAGGAAAAATTGCTAGAATCAAACTTATTAAATCAATATAATAAACAAATAGTGTTACTCAGGGATATTCTTACAATTTAATTTTATCGTGATATTTAAGCAAGAAAACTAAAATATTCTTTTCTAGATCCAGAAAAATTAAAACATCGTTACTCCTCAGGAAAAAATGCTAGAATCAAACTTACTAAATAAATTTAATAAACAAATAATGTTACTCAGGGATATTCTTACAATTTAATTTTATCATGATATTTAAGCAAGAAAACTAAAGTATTCGTTTTTAGTTCCAGAAAAATTTAAACACCGTTTCTCCTCAGGAAAAAATGATAGAATCAAACTTATTAAATAAATTTAATAAACGAATAAAGTTACTCAAGGATATTCTTACAATTAAATTTTATCGTGATATTTAAGCGAGAAAACTAAACTATTCATTTCTAGTTCCAAAATAATAAAAACATCGTTACTCGTCAGGAAAAAATACTATAATCGATCTTATTAAAAAAATCTAATAAACAAAGAAAGTTACTCAGGGATATTCTTACAATTTAATTTTATCGTGATATTTAAGCAAGAAAACAAAAATATTCGTTTTTAGTTCCAGGAAAATTTAAACATCGTTTCTCCTCAGGAAAAAATGCTAGAATTGAACTTATTAAAAAAATCTAATAAACAAATAGCAAGAAAACTAAAGTATTCGTTTTTAGTTCCAGAAAAATTTAAACGTGATCAGGAAAAAATGCTAGAATCAAACTTATTAAATAAATTTAATAAACGAATAAAGTTACTCAGGGATATTCTTACAATTTAATTTTATCGTGATATTTAAGCGAGAAAACTAAAATATTCGTTTCTAGTTCCAAAATAATAAAAACATCGTTACTCGTCAGGAAAAAATGCTAGAATCAAACTCATTAAATAAATTTAATACACAAATAAAGTTACTCAGGGATATTCTTACAATTTAATTTTATCGTGATATTTAAGCAAGAAAACTAAAATATTCGTTTTTAGTTCCAGAAAAATTTAAACATCGTTTCTCCTCAGGAAAAAATGCTAGAATCAAACGTACTAAATAAATTTAATAAACAAATAATGTTACTCAGGGATATTCTTACAATTTAATTTTATCGTGATATTTAAGCAAGAAAACTAAAATATTTGTTTGTAGATCCAGAAAAATAAACACATCGTTACTCCTCAGGAAAAAATGCTAGAATCAAACTTACTAAATAAATTTAAAAAACAAATAATGTTACTCAGGGATATTCTTACAATTTAATTTTATCGTGATATTTAAGCAAGAAAACAAAAATATTCGTTTTTAGTTCCAGAAAAATTTAAACATCGTTTCTCCTCAGGAAAAATTGCTAGAATCAAACTTATTAAATCAATTTAATAAACAAATAGTGTTACTCTGGGATATTCTTACAATTTAATTTTATCATGATATTTAAGCAAGAAACCTAAAATATTCGTTTTTAGTTCCAGAAAAATTTAAATATCGTTTCTCCTCAGGAAAAAATGCTAGAATCGAAATAATTAAATAAATTTAATAAACAAATAATGTTCCTCAGGGATATTCTTACAATTTAATTTTATCGTGTTATTTAAGCAAGAAAACTAAAATATTCGTTTCTAGATCCAGAAAAATTAAAACATCGTTACTCCTCAGGAAAAAATGCTAGAATCGAACGTCTTAAATAAATTTAATAAACAAATAAAGTTACACACGGATGTTCTTACAATTTAATTTTATCGTGATATTTAAGCAAGAAAACTAAAGTATTCGTTTTTAGGTCCAGAAAAATTTAAACACCGTTTCTCCTCAGGAAAAAATGATAGAATCAAACTTATTAAATAAATTTAATAAACGAATAAAGTTATTCAGGGATAGTCTTACAATTAAATTTTATCGTGATATTTAAGCGAGAAAACTAAAATATTCGTTTCTAGTTCCAAAATAATAAAAACATCGTTACTCGTCAGGAAAAAATGCTAGAATCGATCTTATTAAAAAAATCTAATAAACAAATAAAGTTACTCAGGGATATTACAATTTAATTTTATCGTGATATTTAAGCAAGAAAACAAAAATATTCGTTTTTAGTTCCAGAAAAATTTAAACATCGTTTCTGCTCAGGAAAAAATGCTAGAGTCGAACTTATTAAAAAAATCTAATAAACAAATAAAGTTACTCAGTTATATTCTTACAATTTAATTTTATCGTGATATTTAAGCAAGAAAACTAAAATATTCGTTTTTAGTTCCAGAAAAATTTAAACATCGTTTCTCCTCAGGAAAAAATGCTAGAATCAAACTTACTAAATAAATTTAATAAACAAATAGTGTTACTCAGGGATATTCTTACAATTTAATTTTATCGTGATATTTAAGCAAGAAAACTAAAATATTCGTTTTTAGTTCCAGAAAAATTTAAATATCGTTTCTCCTCAGGAAAAAATGTTAGAATCAAACGTACTAAATAATTAATTAATAATTAAATAATAAACAAATAATGTTACTCAGGGATATTCTTACAATTTAATTTTATCGTGATATTTAAGCAAGAAAACTAAAATATTCGTTTCTAGATCCAGAAAAATTAGAACATCGTTACTAGTCAGGAAAAAATGCTAGAATCAAACTTATTAAATAAATTTAATAAACAAATAGTGTTACTCAGGGATATTCTTACAATTTAATTTTATCGTGATATTTAAGCAAGAAAACTAAAATATTCGTTTTTAGTTCCAGAAAAGTTTAAATATCGTTTCTCCTCAGGAAAAAATGCTAGAATCAAACGTACTAAATAATTAATTAATAATTAAATAATAAACAAATAATGTTACTCAGGGATATTCTTACAATTTAATTTTATCGTGATATTTATGCAAGAAAACTAAAATATTCGTTTCTAGATCCAGAAAAATTAAAACATCGTTACTCCTCAGGAAAAAATGCTAGAATCAAACTTACTAAATAAATTTAATAAACAAATAATGTTACTCAGGGATATTCTTACAATTTAATTTTATCATGATATTTAAGTAAGAAAACTAAAATATTCGTTTCTAGATCCAGAAAAATTAAAACATCGTTACTCCTCAGGAAAAAATGCTAGAATCGAACGTCTTAAATAAATTTAATAAACAAATAAAGTTACTCACGGATGTTCTTACAATTTAATTTTATCATGATATTTAAGCAAGAAAACTAAAGTATTCGTTTTTAGTTCCAGAAAAATTTAAACACCGTTTCTCCTCAGGAAAAAATGATAGAATCAAACTTATTAAATAAATTTAATAAACGAATAAAGTTACTCAGGGATAATCTTACAATTTAATTTTATCATGATATTTAAGCGAGAAAACTAAAATATTCGTTTTTAGTTCCAGAAAAATTTAAACATCGTTTCTCCTCAGGAAAAAATGCTAGAATCAAACGTACTAAATAAATTTAATAAACAAATAATGTTACTCAGGGATATTCTTACAATTTAATTTTATCGTGATATTTAATACAAGAAAACTAAAATATTCGTTTCTAGATCCAGAAAAATTAAAACATCGTTACTCCTCAGGAAAAAATGCTAGAATCGAACGTCTTAAATAAATTTAATAAACAAATAAAGTTACTCACGGATGTTCTTACAATTTAATTTTATCGTGATATTTAAGCAAGAAAACTAAAGTATTCGTTTTTAGCTCCAGAAAAATTTAAACACCGTTTCTCCTCAGGAAAAAATGATAGAATCAAACTTATTAAATAAATTTAATAAACGAATAAAGTTACTCACGGATATTCTTACAATTTAATTTTATCGTGATATTTAAGCGAGAAAACTAAAATATTCGTTTCTAGTTCCAAAATAATAAAAACATCGTTACTCGTCAGGAAAAAATGCTAGAATCAAACTTATAAAAATAAATTTAATACACAAATAATGTTACTCAGGGATATTGTTACAATTTAATTTTATCGTGATATTTAAGCAAGAAAACTAAAATATTCGTTTTTAGTTCCAGAAAAATGTAAACATCGTTCCTCCTCAGGAAAAAATGCTAGAATCAAACGTACTAAATAATTAATTAATAATTAAATAATAAACAAATAATGTTACTCAGGGATATTGTTACAATTTAATTTTATCGTGATATTTAAGCAAGAAAACAAAAATATTCGTTTTTAGTTCCAGGAAAATTTAAACATCGTTTCTCCTCAGGAAAAAATGCTAGAATTGAACTTATTAAAATATCTAATAAACAAATAGCAAGAAAACTAAAGTATTCGTTTTTAGTTCCAGAAAAATTTAAACGTGATCAGAAAAAAATGCTAGAATCGAACTTATTAAATAAATTTAATAAACGAATAAAGTTACTCAGGGATATTCTTACAATTTAATTTTATCGTGATATTTAAGCGAGAAAACTAAAATATTCGTTTCTAGTTCCAAAATAATAAAAACATCGTTACTCGTCAGGTAAAAATGCTAGAATCAAACTTATTAAATAAATTTAATACACAAATAAAGTTACTCAGGGATATTCTTACAATTTAATTTTATCGTGATATTTAAGCAAGAAAACTAAAATATTCGTTTTTAGTTCCAGAAAAATTTAAACATCGTTTCTCCTCAGGAAAAAATGCTAGAATCAAACGTACTAAATAAATTTAATAAACAAATAATGTTACTCAGGGATATTCTTACAATTTAATTTTATCGTGATATTTAAGCAAGAAAACTAAAATATTCGTTTCTAGATCCAGAAAAATTAAAACATCGTTACTCCTCAGGAAAAAATGCTAAAATCAAACTTACTAAATAAATTTAAAAAACAAATAATGTTACTCAGGGATATTCTTACAATTTAATTTTATCGTGATATTTAAGCAAGAAAACAAAAATATTCGTTTTTAGTTCCAGAAAAATTTAAACATCGTTTCTCCTCAGGAAAAATTGCTAGAATCAAACTTATTAAATCAATTTAATAAACAAATAGTGTTACTCTGGGATATTCTTACAATTTAATTTTATCATGATATTTAAGCAAGAAAACTAAAATATTCGTTTTTAGTTCCAGAAAAATTGAAACATCGTTTCTCCTCAGGAAAAAATGCTAGAATCAAACTTACTAAATAAATTTAAAAAACAAATAATGTTACTCAGGGATATTCTTACAATTTATTTTTATCGTGATATTTAAGCAAGAAAACTAAAATATTCGTTTCTAGATCCAGAAAAATTAGAACATCGTTACTAGTCAGGAAAAAATGCTAGAATCAAACTTATTAAATAAATTTAATAAACAAATAGTGTTACTCAGGGATATTCTTACAATTTAATTTTATCGTGATATTTAAGCAAGAAAACTAAAATATTCGTTTTTAGTTCCAGAAAAATTTAAATATCGTTTCTCCTCAGGAAAAAATGCTAGAATCAAACGTACTAAATAATTAATTAATAATTAAATAATAAACAAATAATGTTACTCAGGGATATTCTTACAATTTAATTTTATCGTGATATTTAAGCAAGAAAACTAAAATATTCGTTTCTAGATCCAGAAAAATTAAAA
Source organism: Pterostichus madidus (assembly GCA_911728475.2). Lineage (NCBI taxonomy): Eukaryota > Metazoa > Arthropoda > Insecta > Coleoptera > Carabidae > Pterostichus > Pterostichus madidus. Next base: position 13,409,357 of record OU452319.1, read on the forward strand.
CATCGTTACTCCTCAGGAAAAAATGCTAGAATCAAACTTATTAAATAAATTTAATAAACAATTAGTGTTACTCAGGGATATTCTTACAATTTAATTTTATCGTGATATTTAAGCAAGAAAACAAAAATATTCGTTTTTAGTTCCAGAAAAATTTAAACATCGTTTCTCCTCAGGAAAAATTGCTAGAATCAAACTTATTAAATCAATTTAATAAACAAATAGTGTTACTCAGGGATATTCTTACAATTTAATTTTATCGTGATATTTAAGCAAGAAAACTAAAATATTCGTTTCTAGATCCAGAAAAATTAAAACATCGTTACTCCTCAGGAAAAAATGCTAGAATCAAACTTACTAAATAAATTTAATAAACAAATAATGTTACTCAGGGATATTCTTACAATTTAATTTTATCATGATATTTAAGCAAGAAAACTAAAATATTCGTTTTTAGTTCCAGAAAAATTTAAATATCGTTTCTCCTCAGGAAAAAATGCTAGAATCAAACGTACTAAATAATTAATTAATAATTAAATAATAAACAAATAATGTTACTCAGGGATATTCTTACAATTTAATTTTATCGTGATATTTAAGCAAGAAAACTAAAATATTCGTTTCTAGATCCAGAAAAATTAAAACATCGTTACTCCTCAGGAAAAAATGCTAGAATCGAACGTCTTAAATAAATTTAATAAACAAATAAAGTTACTCACGGATGTTCTTACAATTTAATTTTATCATGATATTTAAGCAAGAAAACTAAAGTATTCGTTTTTAGTTCCAGAAAAATTTAAACACCGTTTCTCCTCAGGAAAAAATGATAGAATCAAACTTATTAAATAAATTTAATAAACGAATAAAGTTACTCAGGGATAATCTAACAATTTAATTTTATCGTGATATTTAAGCGAGAAAACTAAAATATTCGTTTTTAGTTCCAGAAAAATTTAAACATCGTTTCTCCTCAGGAAAAAATGCTAGAATCAAACGTACTAAATAAATTTAATAAACAAATAATGTTACTCAGGGATATTCTTACAATTTAATTTTATCGTTATATTTAATACAAGAAAACTAAAATATTCGTTTCTAGATCCAGAAAAATTAAAACATCGTTACTCCTCAGGAAAAAATGCTAGAATCGAACGTCTTAAATAAATTTAATAAACAAATGAAGTTACTCACGGATGTTCTTACAATTTAATTTTATCGTGATATTTAAGCAAGAAAACTAAAGTATTCGTTTTTAGCTCCAGAAAAATTTAAACACCGTTTCTCCTCAGGAAAAAATGATAGAATCAAACTTATTAAATAAATTTAATAAACGAATAAAGTTACTCACGGATATTCTTACAATTTAATTTTATCGTGATATTTAAGCGAGAAAACTAAAATATTCGTTTCTAGTTCCAAAATAATAAAAACATCGTTACTCGTCAGGAAAAAATGCTAGAATCAAACTTATTAAATAAATTTAATACACAAATAATATTACTCAGGGATATTCTTACAATTTAATTTTATCGTGATATTTAAGCAAGAAAACAAAAATATTCGTTTTTTAGTTCCAGAAAAATTTAAACATCGTTTCTCCTAAGGAAAAATTGCTAGAATCAAACTTATTAAATCAATTTAATAAACAAATAGTGTTACTCTGGGATATTCTTACAATTTAATTTTATCATGATATTTAAGCAAGAAAACTAAAATATTCGTTTTTAGTTCCAGAAAAATTTAAATATCGTTTCTCCTCAGGAAAAAATGCTAGAATCGAACTAATTAAATAAATTTAATAAACAAATAATGTTCCTCAGGGATATTCTTACAATTTAATTTTATCGTGATATTTAAGCAAGAAAACTAAAATATTCGATTCTAGATCCAGAAAAATTAAAACATCGTTACTCCTCAGGAAAAAATGCTAGAATCGAACGTCTTAAATAAATTTAATAAACAAATAAAGTTACACACGGATGTTCTTACAATTTAATTTTATCGTGATATTTAAGCAAGAAAACTAAAGTATTCGTTTTTAGGTCCAGAAAAATTTAAACACCGTTTCTCCTCAGGAAAAAATGATAGAATCAAACTTATTAAATAAATTTAATAAACGAATAAAGTTACTCAGGGATATTCTTACAATTAAATTTTATCGTGATATTTAAGCGAGAAAACTAAAATATTCGTTTCTAGTTCCAAAATAATAAAAACATCGTTTACTCGTCAGGAAAAAATGCTAGAATCGATCTTATTAAAAAAATCTAATAAACAAATAAAGTTACTCAGGGATATTACAATTTAATTTTATCGTGATATTTAAGCAAGAAAACAAAAATATTCGTTTTTAGTTCCAGAAAAATTTAAACATCGTTTCTCCTCAGGAAAAATTGCTAGAATCAAACTTATTAAATAAATTTAATAAACAAATAGTGTTACTCTGGGATATTCTTACAATTTAATTTTATCATGATATTTAAGCAAGAAAACTAAAATATTCGTTTTTAGTTCCAGAAAAATTTAAATATCGTTTCTCCTCAGGAAAAAATGCTAGAATCGAACTAATTAAATAAATTTAATAAACAAATAATGTTCCTCAGGGATATTCTTACAATTTAATTTTATCGTGATATTTAAGCAAGAAAACTAAAATATTCGATTCTAGATCCAGAAAAATTAAAACATCGTTACTCCTCAGGAAAAAATGCTAGAATCGAACGTCTTAAATAAATTTAATAAACAAATAAAGTTACACACGGATGTTCTTACAATTTAATTTTATCGTGATATTTAAGCAAGAAAACTAAAGTATTCGTTTTTAGGTCCAGAAAAATTTAAACACCGTTTCTCCTCAGGAAAAAATGATAGAATCAAACTTATTAAATAAATTTAATAAACGAATAAAGTTACTCAGGGATATTCTTACAATTAAATTTTATCGTGATATTTAAGCGAGAAAACTAAAATATTCGTTTCTAGTTCCAAAATAATAAAAACATCGTTACTCGTCAGGAAAAAATGCTAGAATCGATCTTATTAAAAAAATCTAATAAACAAATAAAGTTACTCAGGGATATTACAATTTAATTTTATCGTGATATTTAAGCAAGAAAACAAAAATATTCGTTTTTAGTTCCAGAAAAATTTAAATATCGTTTCTCCTCAGGAAAAAATGCTAGAATCAAACGTACTAAATAAATTTAATAAACAAATAATGTTACTCAGGGATATTCTTACAATTTAATTTTATCGTGATATTTAAGCAAGAAAACGAAAATATTCCTTTTTAGTTCCAGAAAAATTTAAACATCGTTTCTCCTCAGGAAAAATTGCTAGAATCAAACTTATTAAATCAATTTAATAAACAAATAGTGTTACTCAGGGATATTCTTACAATTTAATTTTATCATGATATTTAAGCAAGAAAACTAAAATATTTGTTTTTAGTTCCAGAAAAATTTAAATATCGTTTCTCCTCAGAAAAAAATGCTAGAATCGAACTTATTAAATAAATTTAATAAACGAATAATGTTACTCAGGGATATTCTTACAATTTAATTTTATCGTGATATTTAATACAAGAAAACTAAAATATTCGTTTCTAGATCCAGAAAAATTAAAACATCGTTACTCCTCAGGAAAAAATGCTAGAATCGAACGTCTTAAATAAATTTAATAAACAAATAAAGTTACTCACGGATGTTCTTACAATTTAATTTTATCGTGATATTTAAGCAAGAAAACTAAAGTATTCGTTTTTAGCTCCAGAAAAATTTAAACACCGTTTCTCCTCAGGAAAAAATGATAGAATCAAACTTATTAAATAAATTTAATAAACGAATAAAGTTACTCATGGATATTCTTACAATTTAATTTTATCGTGATATTTAAGCGAGAAAACTAAAATATTCGTTTCTAGTTCCAAAATAATAAAAACATCGTTACTCGTCAGGAAAAAATGCTAGAATCAAACTTATTAAATAAATTTAATACACAAATAATGTTACTCAGGGATATTGTTACAATTTAATTTTATCGTGATATTTAAGCAAGAAAACTAAAATATTCGTTTCTAGATCCAGAAAAATTAAAACATCGTTACTCCTCAGGAAAAAATGCTAGAATCGAACGTCTTAAATAAATTTAATAAACAAATAAAGTTACACACGGATGTTCTTACAATTTAATTTTATCGTGATATTTAAGCAAGAAAACTAAAGTATTCGTTTTTAGGTCCAGAAAAATTTAAACACCGTTTCTCCTCAGGAAAAAATGATAGAATCAAACTTATTAAATAAATTTAATAAACGAATAAAGTTACTCAGGGATATTCTTACAATTAAATTTTATCGTGATATTTAAGCGAGAAAACTAAAATATTCGTTTCTAGTTCCAAAATAATAAAAACATCGTTACTCGTCAGGAAAAAATGCTACAATCGATCTTATTAAAAAAATCTAATAAACAAATAAAGTTACTCAGGGATATTACAATTTAATTTTATCGTGATATTTAAGCAAGAAAACAAAAATATTCGTTTTTAGTTCCAGAAAAATTTAAATATCGTTTCTCCTCAGGAAAAAATGCTAGAATCAAACGTACTAAATAAATTTAATAAACAAATAATGTTACTCAGGGATATTCTTACAATTTAATTTTATCGTGATATTTAAGCAAGAAAACGAAAATATTACTTTTTAGTTCCAGAAAAATTTAAACATCGTTTCTCCTCAGGAAAAATTGCTAGAATCAAACTTATTAAATCAATTTAATAAACAAATAGTGTTACTCAGGGATATTCTTACAATTTAATTTTATCATGATATTTAAGCAAGAAAACTAAAATATTTGTTTTTAGTTCCAGAAAAATTTAAATATCGTTTCTCCTCAGAAAAAAATGCTAGAATCGAACTTATTAAATAAATTTAATAAACGAATAATGTTACTCAGGGATATTCTTACAATTTAATTTTATCGTGATATTTAATACAAGAAAACTAAAATATTCGTTTTTAGCTCCAGAAAAATTTAAACACCGTTTCTCCTCAGGAAAAAATGATAGAATCAAACTTATTAAATAAATTTAATAAACGAATAAAGTTACTCACGGATATTCTTACAATTTAATTTTATCGTGATATTTAAGCGAGAAAACTAAAATATTCGTTTCTAGTTCCAAAATAATAAAAACATCGTTACTCGTCAGGAAAAAATGCTAGAATCAAACTTATTAAATAAATTTAATACACAAATAATGTTACTCAGGGATATTGTTACAATTTAATTTTATCGTGATATTTAAGCAAGAAAACTAAAATATTCGTTTTTAGTTCCAGAAAAATTTAAACATCGTTCCTCCTCAGGAAAAAATGCTAGAATCAAACGTACTAAATAATTAATTAATAATTAAATAATAAACAAATAATGTTACTCAGGGATATTCTTACAATTTAATTTTATCGTGATATTTAAGCAAGAAAACTAAAATATTCGTTTTTAGTTCCAGAAAAATTTAAACATCGTTTCTCCTCAGGAGAAAATGCTAGAATCAAACGTACTAAATAAATTTAATAAACAAATAATGTTACTCAGGGATATTCTTACAATTTAATTTTATCGTGATATTTAAGCAAGAAAACTAAAATATTCGTTTCTAGATCCAGAAAAATTAAAACATCGTTACTCCTCAGGAAAAAATGCTAGAATCAAACTTACCAAATAAATTTAAAAAACAAATAATGTTACTCAGGGATATTCTTACAATTTAATTTTTATCGTGATATTTAAGCAAGAAAACAAAAATATTCGTTTTTAGTTCCAGAAAAATTTAAACATCGTTTCTCCTCAGGAAAAATTGCTAGAATCAAACTTATTAAATCAATTTAATAAACAAATAGTGTTACTCTGGGATATTCTTACAATTTAATTTTATCATGATATTTAAGCAAGAAAACTAAAATATTCGTTTTTAGTTCCAGAAAAATTTAAATATCGTTTCTCCTCAGGAAAAAATGCTAGAATCGAACTAATTAAATAAATTTAATAAACAAATAATGTTCCTCAGGGATATTCTTACAATTTAATTTTATCGTGTTATTTAAGCAAGAAAACTAAAATATTCGTTTCTAGATCCAGAAAAATTAAAACATCGTTACTCCTCAGGAAAAAATGCTAGAATCGAACGTCTTAAATAAATTTAATAAACAAATAAAGTTACACACGGATGTTCTTACAATTTAATTTTATCGTGATATTTAAGCAAGAAAACTAAAGTATTCGTTTTTAGGTCCAGAAAAATTTAAACACCGTTTCTCCTCAGGAAAAAATGATAGAATCAAACTTATTAAATAAATTTAATAAACGAATAAAGTTATTCAGGGATAGTCTTACAATTAAATTTTATCGTGATATTTAAGCGAGAAAACTAAAATATTCGTTTCTAGTTCCAAAATAATAAAAACATCGTTACTCGTCAGGAAAAAATGCTAGAATCGATCTTATTAAAAAAATCTAATAAACAAATAAAGTTACTCAGGGATATTACAAATTTAATTTTATCGTGATATTTAAGCAAGAAAACAAAAATATTCGTTTTTAGTTCCAGAAAAATTTAAACATCGTTTCTGCTCAGGAAAAAATGCTAGAGTCGAACTTATTAAAAAAATCTAATAAACAAATAAAGTTACTCAGTTATATTCTTACAATTTAATTTTATCGTGATATTTAAGCAAGAAAATTAAATATTCGTTTTTAGTTCCAGAAAAATTTAAACATCGTTTCTCCTCAGGAAAAATTGCTAGAATCAAACTTATTAAATCAATATAATAAACAAATAGTGTTACTCAGGGATATTCTTACAATTTAATTTTATCGTGATATTTAAGCAAGAAAACTAAAATATTCGTTTCTAGATCCAGAAAAATTAAAACATCGTTACTCCTCAGGAAAAAATGCTAGAATCAAACTTACTAAATAAATTTAATAAACAAATAATGTTACTCAGGGATATTCTTACAATTTAATTTTATCATGATATTTAAGCAAGAAAACTAAAGTATTCGTTTTTAGTTCCAGAAAAATTTAAACACCGTTTCTCCTCAGGAAAAAATGATAGAATCAAACTTATTAAATAAATTTAATAAACGAATAAAGTTACTCAAGGATATTCTTACAATTAAATTTTATCGTGATATTTAAGCGAGAAAACTAAACTATTCATTTCTAGTTCCAAAATAATAAAAACATCGTTACTCGTCAGGAAAAAATACTATAATCGATCTTATTAAAAAAATCTAATAAACAAAGAAAGTTACTCAGGGATATTCTTACAATTTAATTTTATCGTGATATTTAAGCAAGAAAACAAAAATATTCGTTTTTAGTTCCAGGAAAATTTAAACATCGTTTCTCCTCAGGAAAAAATGCTAGAATTGAACTTATTAAAAAAATCTAATAAACAAATAGCAAGAAAACTAAAGTATTCGTTTTTAGTTCCAGAAAAATTTAAACGTGATCAGGAAAAAATGCTAGAATCAAACTTATTAAATAAATTTAATAAACGAATAAAGTTACTCAGGGATATTCTTACAATTTAATTTTATCGTGATATTTAAGCGAGAAAACTAAAATATTCGTTTCTAGTTCCAAAATAATAAAAACATCGTTACTCGTCAGGAAAAAATGCTAGAATCAAACTCATTAAATAAATTTAATACACAAATAAAGTTACTCAGGGATATTCTTACAATTTAATTTTATCGTGATATTTAAGCAAGAAAACTAAAATATTCGTTTTTAGTTCCAGAAAAATTTAAACATCGTTTCTCCTCAGGAAAAAATGCTAGAATCAAACGTACTAAATAAATTTAATAAACAAATAATGTTACTCAGGGATATTCTTACAATTTAATTTTATCGTGATATTTAAGCAAGAAAACTAAAATATTTGTTTGTAGATCCAGAAAAATTAACACATCGTTACTCCTCAGGAAAAAATGCTAGAATCAAACTTACCAAATAAATTTAAAAAACAAATAATGTTACTCAGGGATATTCTTACAATTTAATTTTTATCGTGATATTTAAGCAAGAAAACAAAAATATTCGTTTTTAGTTCCAGAAAAATTTAAACATCGTTTCTCCTCAGGAAAAATTGCTAGAATCAAACTTATTAAATCAATTTAATAAACAAATAGTGTTACTCTGGGATATTCTTACAATTTAATTTTATCATGATATTTAAGCAAGAAAACTAAAATATTCGTTTTTAGTTCCAGAAAAATTTAAATATCGTTTCTCCTCAGGAAAAAATGCTAGAATCGAACTAATTAAATAAATTTAATAAACAAATAATGTTCCTCAGGGATATTCTTACAATTTAATTTTATCGTGATATTTAAGCAAGAAAACTAAAATATTCGATTCTAGATCCAGAAAAATTAAAACATCGTTACTCCTCAGGAAAAAATGCTAGAATCGAACGTCTTAAATAAATTTAATAAACAAATAAAGTTACACACGGATGTTCTTACAATTTAATTTTATCGTGATATTTAAGCAAGAAAACTAAAGTATTCGTTTTTAGGTCCAGAAAAATTTAAACACCGTTTCTCCTCAGGAAAAAATGATAGAATCAAACTTATTAAATAAATTTAATAAACGAATAAAGTTACTCAGGGATATTCTTACAATTAAATTTTATCGTGATATTTAAGCGAGAAAACTAAAATATTCGTTTCTAGTTCCAAAATAATAAAAACATCGTTACTCGTCAGGAAAAAATGCTAGAATCGATCTTATTAAAAAAATCTAATAAACAAATAAAGTTACTCAGGGATATTACAATTTAATTTTATCGTGATATTTAAGCAAGAAAACAAAAATATTCGTTTTTAGTTCCAGAAAAATTTAAATATCGTTTCTCCTCAGGAAAAAATGCTAGAATCAAACGTACTAAATAAATTTAATAAACAAATAATGTTACTCAGGGATATTCTTACAATTTAATTTTATCGTGATATTTAAGCAAGAAAACGAAAATATTCCTTTTTAGTTCCAGAAAAATTTAAACATCGTTTCTCCTCAGGAAAAATTGCTAGAATCAAACTTATTAAATCAATTTAATAAACAAATAGTGTTACTCAGGGATATTCTTACAATTTAATTTTATCATGATATTTAAGCAAGAAAACTAAAATATTTGTTTTTAGTTCCAGAAAAATTTAAATATCGTTTCTCCTCAGAAAAAAATGCTAGAATCGAACTTATTAAATAAATTTAATAAACGAATAATGTTACTCAGGGATATTCTTACAATTTAATTTTATCGTGATATTTAATACAAGAAAACTAAAATATTCGTTTCTAGATCCAGAAAAATTAAAACATCGTTACTCCTCAGGAAAAAATGCTAGAATCGAACGTCTTAAATAAATTTAATAAACAAATAAAGTTACTCACGGATGTTCTTACAATTTAATTTTATCGTGATATTTAAGCAAGAAAACTAAAGTATTCGTTTTTAGCTCCAGAAAAATTTAAACACCGTTTCTCCTCAGGAAAAAATGATAGAATCAAACTTATTAAATAAATTTAATAAACGAATAAAGTTACTCATGGATATTCTTACAATTTAATTTTATCGTGATATTTAAGCGAGAAAACTAAAATATTCGTTTCTAGTTCCAAAATAATAAAAACATCGTTACTCGTCAGGAAAAAATGCTAGAATCAAACTTATTAAATAAATTTAATACACAAATAATGTTACTCAGGGATATTGTTACAATTTAATTTTATCGTGATATTTAAGCAAGAAAACTAAAATATTCGTTTCTAGATCCAGAAAAATTAAAACATCGTTACTCCTCAGGAAAAAATGCTAGAATCGAACGTCTTAAATAAATTTAATAAACAAATAAAGTTACACACGGATGTTCTTACAATTTAATTTTATCGTGATATTTAAGCAAGAAAACTAAAGTATTCGTTTTTAGGTCCAGAAAAATTTAAACACCGTTTCTCCTCAGGAAAAAATGATAGAATCAAACTTATTAAATAAATTTAATAAACGAATAAAGTTACTCAGGGATATTCTTACAATTAAATTTTATCGTGATATTTAAGCGAGAAAACTAAAATATTCGTTTCTAGTTCCAAAATAATAAAAACATCGTTACTCGTCAGGAAAAAATGCTACAATCGATCTTATTAAAAAAATCTAATAAACAAATAAAGTTACTCAGGGATATTACAATTTAATTTTATCGTGATATTTAAGCAAGAAAACAAAAATATTCGTTTTTAGTTCCAGAAAAATTTAAACATCGTTTCTCCTCAGGAAAAAATGCTAGAATCAAACGTACTAAATAAATTTAATAAACAAATAATGTTACTCAGGGATATTCTTACAATTTAATTTTATCGTGATATTTAAGCAAGAAAACGAAAATATTACTTTTTAGTTCCAGAAAAATTTAAACATCGTTTCTCCTCAGGAAAAATTGCTAGAATCAAACTTATTAAATCAATTTAATAAACAAATAGTGTTACTCAGGGATATTCTTACAATTTAATTTTATCATGATATTTAAGCAAGAAAACTAAAATATTTGTTTTTAGTTCCAGAAAAATTTAAATATCGTTTCTCCTCAGAAAAAAATGCTAGAATCGAACTTATTAAATAAATTTAATAAACGAATAATGTTACTCAGGGATATTCTTACAATTTAATTTTATCGTGATATTTAATACAAGAAAACTAAAATATTCGTTTTTAGCTCCAGAAAAATTTAAACACCGTTTCTCCTCAGGAAAAAATGATAGAATCAAACTTATTAAATAAATTTAATAAACGAATAAAGTTACTCACGGATATTCTTACAATTTAATTTTATCGTGATATTTAAGCGAGAAAACTAAAATATTCGTTTCTAGTTCCAAAATAATAAAAACATCGTTACTCGTCAGGAAAAAATGCTAGAATCAAACTTATTAAATAAATTTAATACACAAATAATGTTACTCAGGGATATTGTTACAATTTAATTTTATCGTGATATTTAAGCAAGAAAACTAAAATATTCGTTTTTAGTTCCAGAAAAATTTAAACATCGTTCCTCCTCAGGAAAAAATGCTAGAATCAAACGTACTAAATAATTAATTAATAATTAAATAATAAACAAATAATGTTACTCAGGGATATTCTTACAATTTAATTTTATCGTGATATTTAAGCAAGAAAACTAAAATATTGGTTTTTAGTTCCAGAAAAATTTAAACATCGTTTCTCCTCAGGAGAAAATGCTAGAATCAAACGTACTAAATAAATTTAATAAACAAATAATGTTACTCAGGGATATTCTTACAATTTAATTTTATCGTGATATTTAAGCAAGAAAACTAAAATATTCGTTTCTAGATCCAGAAAAATTAAAACATCGTTACTCCTCAGGAAAAAATGCTAGAATCAAACTTACCAAATAAATTTAAAAAACAAATAATGTTACTCAGGGATATTCTTACAATTTAATTTTTATCGTGATATTTAAGCAAGAAAACAAAAATATTCGTTTTTAGTTCCAGAAAAATTTAAACATCGTTTCTCCTCAGGAAAAATTGCTAGAATCAAACTTATTAAATCAATTTAATAAACAAATAGTGTTACTCTGGGATATTCTTACAATTTAATTTTATCATGATATTTAAGCAAGAAAACTAAAATATTCGTTTTTAGTTCCAGAAAAATTTAAATATCGTTTCTCCTCAGGAAAAAATGCTAGAATCGAACTAATTAAATAAATTTAATAAACAAATAATGTTCCTCAGGGATATTCTTACAATTTAATTTTATCGTGTTATTTAAGCAAGAAAACTAAAATATTCGTTTCTAGATCCAGAAAAATTAAAACATCGTTACTCCTCAGGAAAAAATGCTAGAATCGAACGTCTTAAATAAATTTAATAAACAAATAAAGTTACACACGGATGTTCTTACAATTTAATTTTATCGTGATATTTAAGCAAGAAAACTAAAGTATTCGTTTTTAGGTCCAGAAAAATTTAAACACCGTTTCTCCTCAGGAAAAAATGATAGAATCAAACTTATTAAATAAATTTAATAAACGAATAAAGTTATTCAGGGATAGTCTTACAATTAAATTTTATCGTGATATTTAAGCGAGAAAACTAAAATATTCGTTTCTAGTTCCAAAATAATAAAAACATCGTTACTCGTCAGGAAAAAATGCTAGAATCGATCTTATTAAAAAAATCTAATAAACAAATAAAGTTACTCAGGGATATTACAAATTTAATTTTATCGTGATATTTAAGCAAGAAAACAAAAATATTCGTTTTTAGTTCCAGAAAAATTTAAACATCGTTTCTGCTCAGGAAAAAATGCTAGAGTCGAACTTATTAAAAAAATCTAATAAACAAATAAAGTTACTCAGTTATATTCTTACAATTTAATTTTATCGTGATATTTAAGCAAGAAAATTAAATATTCGTTTTTAGTTCCAGAAAAATTTAAACATCGTTTCTCCTCAGGAAAAATTGCTAGAATCAAACTTATTAAATCAATATAATAAACAAATAGTGTTACTCAGGGATATTCTTACAATTTAATTTTATCGTGATATTTAAGCAAGAAAACTAAAATATTCGTTTCTAGATCCAGAAAAATTAAAACATCGTTACTCCTCAGGAAAAAATGCTAGAATCAAACTTACTAAATAAATTTAATAAACAAATAATGTTACTCAGGGATATTCTTACAATTTAATTTTATCATGATATTTAAGCAAGAAAACTAAAGTATTCGTTTTTAGTTCCAGAAAAATTTAAACACCGTTTCTCCTCAGGAAAAAATGATAGAATCAAACTTATTAAATAAATTTAATAAACGAATAAAGTTACTCAAGGATATTCTTACAATTAAATTTTATCGTGATATTTAAGCGAGAAAACTAAACTATTCATTTCTAGTTCCAAAATAATAAAAACATCGTTACTCGTCAGGAAAAAATACTATAATCGATCTTATTAAAAAAATCTAATAAACAAAGAAAGTTACTCAGGGATATTCTTACAATTTAATTTTATCGTGATATTTAAGCAAGAAAACAAAAATATTCGTTTTTAGTTCCAGGAAAATTTAAACATCGTTTCTCCTCAGGAAAAAATGCTAGAATTGAACTTATTAAAAAAATCTAATAAACAAATAGCAAGAAAACTAAAGTATTCGTTTTTAGTTCCAGAAAAATTTAAACGTGATCAGGAAAAAATGCTAGAATCAAACTTATTAAATAAATTTAATAAACGAATAAAGTTACTCAGGGATATTCTTACAATTTAATTTTATCGTGATATTTAAGCGAGAAAACTAAAATATTCGTTTCTAGTTCCAAAATAATAAAAACATCGTTACTCGTCAGGAAAAAATGCTAGAATCAAACTCATTAAATAAATTTAATACACAAATAAAGTTACTCAGGGATATTCTTACAATTTAATTTTATCGTGATATTTAAGCAAGAAAACTAAAATATTCGTTTTTAGTTCCAGAAAAATTTAAACATCGTTTCTCCTCAGGAAAAAATGCTAGAATCAAACGTACTAAATAAATTTAATAAACAAATAATGTTACTCAGGGATATTCTTACAATTTAATTTTATCGTGATATTTAAGCAAGAAAACTAAAATATTTGTTTGTAGATCCAGAAAAATTAACACATCGTTACTCCTCAGGAAAAAATGCTAGAATCAAACTTATTAAATAAATTTAATAAACGAATAAAGTTATTCAGGGATAGTCTTACAATTAAATTTTATCGTGATATTTAAGCGAGAAAACTAAAATATTCGTTTCTAGTTCCAAAATAATAAAAACATCGTTACTCGTCAGGAAAAAATGCTAGAATCGATCTTATTAAAAAAATCTAATAAACAAATAAAGTTACTCAGGGATATTACAATTTAATTTTATCGTGATATTTAAGCAAGAAAACAAAAATATTCGTTTTTAGTTCCAGAAAAATTTAAACATCGTTTCTGCTCAGGAAAAAATGCTAGAGTCGAACTTATTAAAAAAATCTAATAAACAAATAAAGTTACTCAGTTATATTCTTACAATTTAATTTTATCGTGATATTTAAGCAAGAAAACTAAAATATTCGTTTTTAGTTCCAGAAAAATTTAAACATCGTTTCTCCTCAGGAAAAAATGCTAGAATCAAACTTACTAAATAAATTTAATAAACAAATAGTGTTACTCAGGGATATTCTTACAATTTAATTTTATCGTGATATTTAAGCAAGAAAACTAAAATATTCGTTTTTAGTTCCAGAAAAATTTAAATACCGTTTCTCCTCAGGAAAAAATGTTAGAATCAAACGTACTAAATAATTAATTAATAATTAAATAATAAACAAATAATGTTACTCAGGGATATTCTTACAATTTAATTTTATCGTGATATTTAAGCAAGAAAACTAAAATATTCGTTTCTAGATCCAGAAAAATTAGAACATCGTTACTAGTCAGGAAAAAATGCTAGAATCAAACTTATTAAATAAATTTAATAAACAAATAGTGTTACTCAGGGATATTCTTACAATTTAATTTTATCGTGATATTTAAGCAAGAAAACTAAAATATTCGTTTTTAGTTCCAGAAAAGTTTAAATATCGTTTCTCCTCAGGAAAAAATGCTAGAATCAAACGTACTAAATAATTAATTAATAATTAAATAATAAACAAATAATGTTACTCAGGGATATTCTTACAATTTAATTTTATCGTGATATTTAAGCAAGAAAACTAAAATATTCGTTTCTAGATCCAGAAAAATTAAAACATCGTTACTCCTCAGGAAAAAATGCTAGAATCAAACTTACTAAATAAATTTAATAAACAAATAATGTTACTCAGGGATATTCTTACAATTTAATTTTATCATGATATTTAAGTAAGAAAACTAAAATATTCGTTTCTAGATCCAGAAAAATTAAAACATCGTTACTCCTCAGGAAAAAATGCTAGAATCGAACGTCTTAAATAAATTTAATAAACAAATAAAGTTACTCACGGATGTTCTTACAATTTAATTTTATCATGATATTTAAGCAAGAAAACTAAAGTATTCGTTTTTAGTTCCAGAAAAATTTAAACACCGTTTCTCCTCAGGAAAAAATGATAGAATCAAACTTATTAAATAAATTTAATAAACGAATAAAGTTACTCAGGGATAATCTTACAATTTAATTTTATCATGATATTTAAGCGAGAAAACTAAAATATTCGTTTTTAGTTCCAGAAAAATTTAAATATCGTTTCTCCTCAGGAAAAAATGCTAGAATCAAACGTACTAAATAAATTTAATAAACAAATAATGTTACTCAGGGATATTCTTACAATTTAATT
Organism: Pterostichus madidus; assembly: GCA_911728475.2. Lineage (NCBI taxonomy): Eukaryota > Metazoa > Arthropoda > Insecta > Coleoptera > Carabidae > Pterostichus > Pterostichus madidus. The sequence goes on from OU452319.1 coordinate 13,424,780, forward strand.
TTATCGTGATATTTAATACAAGAAAACTAAAATATTCGTTTCTAGATCCAGAAAAATTAAAACATCGTTACTCCTCAGGAAAAAATGCTAGAATCGAACGTCTTAAATAAATTTAATAAACAAATAAAGTTACTCACGGATGTTCTTACAATTTAATTTTATCGTGATATTTAAGCAAGAAAACTAAAGTATTCGTTTTTAGCTCCAGAAAAATTTAAACACCGTTTCTCCTCAGGAAAAAATGATAGAATCAAACTTATTAAATAAATTTAATAAACGAATAAAGTTACTCACGGATATTCTTACAATTTAATTTTATCGTGATATTTAAGCGAGAAAACTAAAATATTCGTTTCTAGTTCCAAAATAATAAAAACATCGTTACTCGTCAGGAAAAAATGCTAGAATCAAACTTATAAAAATAAATTTAATACACAAATAATGTTACTCAGGGATATTGTTACAATTTAATTTTATCGTGATATTTAAGCAAGAAAACTAAAATATTCGTTTTTAGTTCCAGAAAAATGTAAACATCGTTCCTCCTCAGGAAAAAATGCTAGAATCAAACGTACTAAATAATTAATTAATAATTAAATAATAAACAAATAATGTTACTCAGGGATATTGTTACAATTTAATTTTATCGTGATATTTAAGCAAGAAAACAAAAATATTCGTTTTTAGTTCCAGGAAAATTTAAACATCGTTTCTCCTCAGGAAAAAATGCTAGAATTGAACTTATTAAAATATCTAATAAACAAATAGCAAGAAAACTAAAGTATTCGTTTTTAGTTCCAGAAAAATTTAAACGTGATCAGAAAAAAATGCTAGAATCGAACTTATTAAATAAATTTAATAAACGAATAAAGTTACTCAGGGATATTCTTACAATTTAATTTTATCGTGATATTTAAGCGAGAAAACTAAAATATTCGTTTCTAGTTCCAAAATAATAAAAACATCGTTACTCGTCAGGTAAAAATGCTAGAATCAAACTTATTAAATAAATTTAATACACAAATAAAGTTACTCAGGGATATTCTTACAATTTAATTTTATCGTGATATTTAAGCAAGAAAACTAAAATATTCGTTTTTAGTTCCAGAAAAATTTAAACATCGTTTCTCCTCAGGAAAAAATGCTAGAATCAAACGTACTAAATAAATTTAATAAACAAATAATGTTACTCAGGGATATTCTTACAATTTAATTTTATCGTGATATTTAAGCAAGAAAACTAAAATATTCGTTTCTAGATCCAGAAAAATTAAAACATCGTTACTCCTCAGGAAAAAATGCTAAAATCAAACTTACTAAATAAATTTAAAAAACAAATAATGTTACTCAGGGATATTCTTACAATTTAATTTTATCGTGATATTTAAGCAAGAAAACAAAAATATTCGTTTTTAGTTCCAGAAAAATTTAAACATCGTTTCTCCTCAGGAAAAATTGCTAGAATCAAACTTATTAAATCAATTTAATAAACAAATAGTGTTACTCTGGGATATTCTTACAATTTAATTTTATCATGATATTTAAGCAAGAAAACTAAAATATTCGTTTTTAGTTCCAGAAAAATTGAAACATCGTTTCTCCTCAGGAAAAAATGCTAGAATCAAACTTACTAAATAAATTTAAAAAACAAATAATGTTACTCAGGGATATTCTTACAATTTATTTTTATCGTGATATTTAAGCAAGAAAACTAAAATATTCGTTTCTAGATCCAGAAAAATTAGAACATCGTTACTAGTCAGGAAAAAATGCTAGAATCAAACTTATTAAATAAATTTAATAAACAAATAGTGTTACTCAGGGATATTCTTACAATTTAATTTTATCGTGATATTTAAGCAAGAAAACTAAAATATTCGTTTTTAGTTCCAGAAAAATTTAAATATCGTTTCTCCTCAGGAAAAAATGCTAGAATCAAACGTACTAAATAATTAATTAATAATTAAATAATAAACAAATAATGTTACTCAGGGATATTCTTACAATTTAATTTTATCGTGATATTTAAGCAAGAAAACTAAAATATTCGTTTCTAGATCCAGAAAAATTAAAACATCGTTACTCCTCAGGAAAAAATGCTAGAATCAAACTTATTAAATAAATTTAATAAACAATTAGTGTTACTCAGGGATATTCTTACAATTTAATTTTATCGTGATATTTAAGCAAGAAAACAAAAATATTCGTTTTTAGTTCCAGAAAAATTTAAACATCGTTTCTCCTCAGGAAAAATTGCTAGAATCAAACTTATTAAATCAATATAATAAACAAATAGTGTTACTCAGGGATATTCTTACAATTTAATTTTATCGTGATATTTAAGCAAGAAAACTAAAATATTCGTTTCTAGATCCAGAAAAATTAAAACATCGTTACTCCTCAGGAAAAAATGCTAGAATCAAACTTACTAAATAAATTTAATAAACAAATAATGTTACTCAGGGATATTCTTACAATTTAATTTTATCATGATATTTAAGCAAGAAAACTAAAATATTCGTTTTTAGTTCCAGAAAAATTTAAATATCGTTTCTCCTCAGGAAAAAATGCTAGAATCAAACGTACTAAATAATTAATTAATAATTAAATAATAAACAAATAATGTTACTCAGGGATATTCTTACAATTTAATTTTATCGTGATATTTAAGCAAGAAAACTAAAATATTCGTTTCTAGATCCAGAAAAATTAAAACATCGTTACTCCTCAGGAAAAAATGCTAGAATCGAACGTCTTAAATAAATTTAATAAACAAATAAAGTTACTCACGGATGTTCTTACAATTTAATTTTATCATGATATTTAAGCAAGAAAACTAAAGTATTCGTTTTTAGTTCCAGAAAAATTTAAACACCGTTTCTCCTCAGGAAAAAATGATAGAATCAAACTTATTAAATAAATTTAATAAACGAATAAAGTTACTCAGGGATATTCTAACAATTTAATTTTATCGTGATATTTAAGCGAGAAAACTAAAATATTCGTTTTTAGTTCCAGAAAAATTTAAACATCGTTTCTCCTCAGGAAAAAATGCTAGAATCAAACGTACTAAATAAATTTAATAAACAAATAATGTTACTCAGGGATATTCTTACAATTTAATTTTATCGTTATATTTAATACAAGAAAACTAAAATATTCGTTTCTAGATCCAGAAAAATTAAAACATCGTTACTCCTCAGGAAAAAATGCTAGAATCGAACGTCTTAAATAAATTTAATAAACAAATGAAGTTACTCACGGATGTTCTTACAATTTAATTTTATCGTGATATTTAAGCAAGAAAACTAAAGTATTCGTTTTTAGCTCCAGAAAAATTTAAACACCGTTTCTCCTCAGGAAAAAATGATAGAATCAAACTTATTAAATAAATTTAATAAACGAATAAAGTTACTCACGGATATTCTTACAATTTAATTTTATCGTGATATTTAAGCGAGAAAACTAAAATATTCGTTTCTAGTTCCAAAATAATAAAAACATCGTTACTCGTCAGGAAAAAATGCTAGAATCAAACTTATTAAATAAATTTAATACACAAATAAAGTTACTCAGGGATATTCTTACAATTTAATTTTATCGTGATATTTAAGCAAGAAAACAAAAATATTCGTTTTTAGTTCCAGAAAAATTTAAACATCGTTTCTCCTAAGGAAAAATTGCTAGAATCAAACTTATTAAATCAATTTAATAAACAAATAGTGTTACTCTGGGATATTCTTACAATTTAATTTTATCATGATATTTAAGCAAGAAAACTAAAATATTCGTTTTTAGTTCCAGAAAAATTTAAATATCGTTTCTCCTCAGGAAAAAATGCTAGAATCGAACTAATTAAATAAATTTAATAAACAAATAATGTTCCTCAGGGATATTCTTACAATTTAATTTTATCGTGATATTTAAGCAAGAAAACTAAAATATTCGATTCTAGATCCAGAAAAATTAAAACATCGTTACTCCTCAGGAAAAAATGCTAGAATCGAACGTCTTAAATAAATTTAATAAACAAATAAAGTTACACACGGATGTTCTTACAATTTAATTTTATCGTGATATTTAAGCAAGAAAACTAAAGTATTCGTTTTTAGGTCCAGAAAAATTTAAACACCGTTTCTCCTCAGGAAAAAATGATAGAATCAAACTTATTAAATAAATTTAATAAACGAATAAAGTTACTCAGGGATATTCTTACAATTAAATTTTATCGTGATATTTAAGCGAGAAAACTAAAATATTCGTTTCTAGTTCCAAAATAATAAAAACATCGTTTACTCGTCAGGAAAAAATGCTAGAATCGATCTTATTAAAAAAATCTAATAAACAAATAAAGTTACTCAGGGATATTACAATTTAATTTTATCGTGATATTTAAGCAAGAAAACAAAAATATTCGTTTTTAGTTCCAGAAAAATTTAAACATCGTTTCTCCTCAGGAAAAATTGCTAGAATCAAACTTATTAAATCAATTTAATAAACAAATAGTGTTACTCTGGGATATTCTTACAATTTAATTTTATCATGATATTTAAGCAAGAAAACTAAAATATTCGTTTTTAGTTCCAGAAAAATTTAAATATCGTTTCTCCTCAGGAAAAAATGCTAGAATCGAACTAATTAAATAAATTTAATAAACAAATAATGTTCCTCAGGGATATTCTTACAATTTAATTTTATCGTGATATTTAAGCAAGAAAACTAAAATATTCGATTCTAGATCCAGAAAAATTAAAACATCGTTACTCCTCAGGAAAAAATGCTAGAATCGAACGTCTTAAATAAATTTAATAAACAAATAAAGTTACACACGGATGTTCTTACAATTTAATTTTATCGTGATATTTAAGCAAGAAAACTAAAGTATTCGTTTTTAGGTCCAGAAAAATTTAAACACCGTTTCTCCTCAGGAAAAAATGATAGAATCAAACTTATTAAATAAATTTAATAAACGAATAAAGTTACTCAGGGATATTCTTACAATTAAATTTTATCGTGATATTTAAGCGAGAAAACTAAAATATTCGTTTCTAGTTCCAAAATAATAAAAACATCGTTACTCGTCAGGAAAAAATGCTAGAATCGATCTTATTAAAAAAATCTAATAAACAAATAAAGTTACTCAGGGATATTACAATTTAATTTTATCGTGATATTTAAGCAAGAAAACAAAAATATTCGTTTTTAGTTCCAGAAAAATTTAAATATCGTTTCTCCTCAGGAAAAAATGCTAGAATCAAACGTACTAAATAAATTTAATAAACAAATAATGTTACTCAGGGATATTCTTACAATTTAATTTTATCGTGATATTTAAGCAAGAAAACGAAAATATTCCTTTTTAGTTCCAGAAAAATTTAAACATCGTTTCTCCTCAGGAAAAATTGCTAGAATCAAACTTATTAAATCAATTTAATAAACAAATAGTGTTACTCAGGGATATTCTTACAATTTAATTTTATCATGATATTTAAGCAAGAAAACTAAAATATTTGTTTTTAGTTCCAGAAAAATTTAAATATCGTTTCTCCTCAGAAAAAAATGCTAGAATCGAACTTATTAAATAAATTTAATAAACGAATAATGTTACTCAGGGATATTCTTACAATTTAATTTTATCGTGATATTTAATACAAGAAAACTAAAATATTCGTTTCTAGATCCAGAAAAATTAAAACATCGTTACTCCTCAGGAAAAAATGCTAGAATCGAACGTCTTAAATAAATTTAATAAACAAATAAAGTTACTCACGGATGTTCTTACAATTTAATTTTATCGTGATATTTAAGCAAGAAAACTAAAGTATTCGTTTTTAGCTCCAGAAAAATTTAAACACCGTTTCTCCTCAGGAAAAAATGATAGAATCAAACTTATTAAATAAATTTAATAAACGAATAAAGTTACTCAGGGATAATCTAACAATTTAATTTTATCGTGATATTTAAGCGAGAAAACTAAAATATTCGTTTTTAGTTCCAGAAAAATTTAAACATCGTTTCTCCTCAGGAAAAAATGCTAGAATCAAACGTACTAAATAAATTTAATAAACAAATAATGTTACTCAGGGATATTCTTACAATTTAATTTTATCGTTATATTTAATACAAGAAAACTAAAATATTCGTTTCTAGATCCAGAAAAATTAAAACATCGTTACTCCTCAGGAAAAAATGCTAGAATCGAACGTCTTAAATAAATTTAATAAACAAATGAAGTTACTCACGGATGTTCTTACAATTTAATTTTATCGTGATATTTAAGCAAGAAAACTAAAGTATTCGTTTTTAGCTCCAGAAAAATTTAAACACCGTTTCTCCTCAGGAAAAAATGATAGAATCAAACTTATTAAATAAATTTAATAAACGAATAAAGTTACTCACGGATATTCTTACAATTTAATTTTATCGTGATATTTAAGCGAGAAAACTAAAATATTCGTTTCTAGTTCCAAAATAATAAAAACATCGTTACTCGTCAGGAAAAAATGCTAGAATCAAACTTATTAAATAAATTTAATACACAAATAATGTTACTCAGGGATATTCTTACAATTTAATTTTATCGTGATATTTAAGCAAGAAAACAAAAATATTCGTTTTTAGTTCCAGAAAAATTTAAACATCGTTTCTCCTAAGGAAAAATTGCTAGAATCAAACTTATTAAATCAATTTAATAAACAAATAGTGTTACTCTGGGATATTCTTACAATTTAATTTTATCATGATATTTAAGCAAGAAAACTAAAATATTCGTTTTTAGTTCCAGAAAAATTTAAATATCGTTTCTCCTCAGGAAAAAATGCTAGAATCGAACTAATTAAATAAATTTAATAAACAAATAATGTTCCTCAGGGATATTCTTACAATTTAATTTTATCGTGATATTTAAGCAAGAAAACTAAAATATTCGATTCTAGATCCAGAAAAATTAAAACATCGTTACTCCTCAGGAAAAAATGCTAGAATCGAACGTCTTAAATAAATTTAATAAACAAATAAAGTTACACACGGATGTTCTTACAATTTAATTTTATCGTGATATTTAAGCAAGAAAACTAAAGTATTCGTTTTTAGGTCCAGAAAAATTTAAACACCGTTTCTCCTCAGGAAAAAATGATAGAATCAAACTTATTAAATAAATTTAATAAACGAATAAAGTTACTCAGGGATATTCTTACAATTAAATTTTATCGTGATATTTAAGCGAGAAAACTAAAATATTCGTTTCTAGTTCCAAAATAATAAAAACATCGTTTACTCGTCAGGAAAAAATGCTAGAATCGATCTTATTAAAAAAATCTAATAAACAAATAAAGTTACTCAGGGATATTACAATTTAATTTTATCGTGATATTTAAGCAAGAAAACAAAAATATTCGTTTTTAGTTCCAGAAAAATTTAAACATCGTTTCTCCTCAGGAAAAATTGCTAGAATCAAACTTATTAAATCAATTTAATAAACAAATAGTGTTACTCTGGGATATTCTTACAATTTAATTTTATCATGATATTTAAGCAAGAAAACTAAAATATTCGTTTTTAGTTCCAGAAAAATTTAAATATCGTTTCTCCTCAGGAAAAAATGCTAGAATCGAACTAATTAAATAAATTTAATAAACAAATAATGTTCCTCAGGGATATTCTTACAATTTAATTTTATCGTGATATTTAAGCAAGAAAACTAAAATATTCGATTCTAGATCCAGAAAAATTAAAACATCGTTACTCCTCAGGAAAAAATGCTAGAATCGAACGTCTTAAATAAATTTAATAAACAAATAAAGTTACACACGGATGTTCTTACAATTTAATTTTATCGTGATATTTAAGCAAGAAAACTAAAGTATTCGTTTTTAGGTCCAGAAAAATTTAAACACCGTTTCTCCTCAGGAAAAAATGATAGAATCAAACTTATTAAATAAATTTAATAAACGAATAAAGTTACTCAGGGATATTCTTACAATTAAATTTTATCGTGATATTTAAGCGAGAAAACTAAAATATTCGTTTCTAGTTCCAAAATAATAAAAACATCGTTACTCGTCAGGAAAAAATGCTAGAATCGATCTTATTAAAAAAATCTAATAAACAAATAAAGTTACTCAGGGATATTACAATTTAATTTTATCGTGATATTTAAGCAAGAAAACAAAAATATTCGTTTTTAGTTCCAGAAAAATTTAAATATCGTTTCTCCTCAGGAAAAAATGCTAGAATCAAACGTACTAAATAAATTTAATAAACAAATAATGTTACTCAGGGATATTCTTACAATTTAATTTTATCGTGATATTTAAGCAAGAAAACGAAAATATTCCTTTTTAGTTCCAGAAAAATTTAAACATCGTTTCTCCTCAGGAAAAATTGCTAGAATCAAACTTATTAAATCAATTTAATAAACAAATAGTGTTACTCAGGGATATTCTTACAATTTAATTTTATCATGATATTTAAGCAAGAAAACTAAAATATTTGTTTTTAGTTCCAGAAAAATTTAAATATCGTTTCTCCTCAGAAAAAAATGCTAGAATCGAACTTATTAAATAAATTTAATAAACGAATAATGTTACTCAGGGATATTCTTACAATTTAATTTTATCGTGATATTTAATACAAGAAAACTAAAATATTCGTTTCTAGATCCAGAAAAATTAAAACATCGTTACTCCTCAGGAAAAAATGCTAGAATCGAACGTCTTAAATAAATTTAATAAACAAATAAAGTTACTCACGGATGTTCTTACAATTTAATTTTATCGTGATATTTAAGCAAGAAAACTAAAGTATTCGTTTTTAGCTCCAGAAAAATTTAAACACCGTTTCTCCTCAGGAAAAAATGATAGAATCAAACTTATTAAATAAATTTAATAAACGAATAAAGTTACTCATGGATATTCTTACAATTTAATTTTATCGTGATATTTAAGCGAGAAAACTAAAATATTCGTTTCTAGTTCCAAAATAATAAAAACATCGTTACTCGTCAGGAAAAAATGCTAGAATCAAACTTATTAAATAAATTTAATACACAAATAATGTTACTCAGGGATATTGTTACAATTTAATTTTATCGTGATATTTAAGCAAGAAAACTAAAATATTCGTTTCTAGATCCAGAAAAATTAAAACATCGTTACTCCTCAGGAAAAAATGCTAGAATCGAACGTCTTAAATAAATTTAATAAACAAATAAAGTTACACACGGATGTTCTTACAATTTAATTTTATCGTGATATTTAAGCAAGAAAACTAAAGTATTCGTTTTTAGGTCCAGAAAAATTTAAACACCGTTTCTCCTCAGGAAAAAATGATAGAATCAAACTTATTAAATAAATTTAATAAACGAATAAAGTTACTCAGGGATATTCTTACAATTAAATTTTATCGTGATATTTAAGCGAGAAAACTAAAATATTCGTTTCTAGTTCCAAAATAATAAAAACATCGTTACTCGTCAGGAAAAAATGCTACAATCGATCTTATTAAAAAAATCTAATAAACAAATAAAGTTACTCAGGGATATTACAATTTAATTTTATCGTGATATTTAAGCAAGAAAACAAAAATATTCGTTTTTAGTTCCAGAAAAATTTAAATATCGTTTCTCCTCAGGAAAAAATGCTAGAATCAAACGTACTAAATAAATTTAATAAACAAATAATGTTACTCAGGGATATTCTTACAATTTAATTTTATCGTGATATTTAAGCAAGAAAACGAAAATATTACTTTTTAGTTCCAGAAAAATTTAAACATCGTTTCTCCTCAGGAAAAATTGCTAGAATCAAACTTATTAAATCAATTTAATAAACAAATAGTGTTACTCAGGGATATTCTTACAATTTAATTTTATCATGATATTTAAGCAAGAAAACTAAAATATTTGTTTTTAGTTCCAGAAAAATTTAAATATCGTTTCTCCTCAGAAAAAAATGCTAGAATCGAACTTATTAAATAAATTTAATAAACGAATAATGTTACTCAGGGATATTCTTACAATTTAATTTTATCGTGATATTTAATACAAGAAAACTAAAATATTCGTTTTTAGCTCCAGAAAAATTTAAACACCGTTTCTCCTCAGGAAAAAATGATAGAATCAAACTTATTAAATAAATTTAATAAACGAATAAAGTTACTCACGGATATTCTTACAATTTAATTTTATCGTGATATTTAAGCGAGAAAACTAAAATATTCGTTTCTAGTTCCAAAATAATAAAAACATCGTTACTCGTCAGGAAAAAATGCTAGAATCAAACTTATTAAATAAATTTAATACACAAATAATGTTACTCAGGGATATTGTTACAATTTAATTTTATCGTGATATTTAAGCAAGAAAACTAAAATATTCGTTTTTAGTTCCAGAAAAATTTAAACATCGTTCCTCCTCAGGAAAAAATGCTAGAATCAAACGTACTAAATAATTAATTAATAATTAAATAATAAACAAATAATGTTACTCAGGGATATTCTTACAATTTAATTTTATCGTGATATTTAAGCAAGAAAACTAAAATATTCGTTTTTAGTTCCAGAAAAATTTAAACATCGTTTCTCCTCAGGAGAAAATGCTAGAATCAAACGTACTAAATAAATTTAATAAACAAATAATGTTACTCAGGGATATTCTTACAATTTAATTTTATCGTGATATTTAAGCAAGAAAACTAAAATATTCGTTTCTAGATCCAGAAAAATTAAAACATCGTTACTCCTCAGGAAAAAATGCTAGAATCAAACTTACCAAATAAATTTAAAAAACAAATAATGTTACTCAGGGATATTCTTACAATTTAATTTTTATCGTGATATTTAAGCAAGAAAACAAAAATATTCGTTTTTAGTTCCAGAAAAATTTAAACATCGTTTCTCCTCAGGAAAAATTGCTAGAATCAAACTTATTAAATCAATTTAATAAACAAATAGTGTTACTCTGGGATATTCTTACAATTTAATTTTATCATGATATTTAAGCAAGAAAACTAAAATATTCGTTTTTAGTTCCAGAAAAATTTAAATATCGTTTCTCCTCAGGAAAAAATGCTAGAATCGAACTAATTAAATAAATTTAATAAACAAATAATGTTCCTCAGGGATATTCTTACAATTTAATTTTATCGTGTTATTTAAGCAAGAAAACTAAAATATTCGTTTCTAGATCCAGAAAAATTAAAACATCGTTACTCCTCAGGAAAAAATGCTAGAATCGAACGTCTTAAATAAATTTAATAAACGAATAAAGTTACTCAGGGATAATCTAACAATTTAATTTTATCGTTATATTTAATACAAGAAAACTAAAATATTCGTTTCTAGATCCAGAAAAATTAAAACATCGTTACTCCTCAGGAAAAAATGCTAGAATCGAACGTCTTAAATAAATTTAATAAACAAATGAAGTTACACACGGATGTTCTTACAATTTAATTTTATCGTGATATTTAAGCAAGAAAACTAAAGTATTCGTTTTTAGGTCCAGAAAAATTTAAACACCGTTTCTCCTCAGGAAAAAATGATAGAATCAAACTTATTAAATAAATTTAATAAACGAATAAAGTTATTCAGGGATAGTCTTACAATTAAATTTTATCGTGATATTTAAGCGAGAAAACTAAAATATTCGTTTCTAGTTCCAAAATAATAAAAACATCGTTACTCGTCAGGAAAAAATGCTAGAATCGATCTTATTAAAAAAATCTAATAAACAAATAAAGTTACTCAGGGATATTACAAATTTAATTTTATCGTGATATTTAAGCAAGAAAACAAAAATATTCGTTTTTAGTTCCAGAAAAATTTAAACATCGTTTCTGCTCAGGAAAAAATGCTAGAGTCGAACTTATTAAAAAAATCTAATAAACAAATAAAGTTACTCAGTTATATTCTTACAATTTAATTTTATCGTGATATTTAAGCAAGAAAATTAAATATTCGTTTTTAGTTCCAGAAAAATTTAAACATCGTTTCTCCTCAGGAAAAAATGCTGAATCAAACTTACTAAATAAATTTAATAAACAAATAATGTTACTCAGGGATATTCTTACAATTTATTTTTATCGTGATATTTAAGCAAGAAAACTAAAATATTCGTTTCTAGATCCAGAAAAATTAGAACATCGTTACTAGTCAGGAAAAAATGCTAGAATCAAACTTATTAAATAAATTTAATAAACAAATAGTGTTACTCAGGGATATTCTTACAATTTAATTTTATCGTGATATTTAAGCAAGAAAACTAAAATATTCGTTTTTAGTTCCAGAAAAATTTAAATATCGTTTCTCCTCAGGAAAAAATGCTAGAATCAAACGTACTAAATAATTAATTAATAATTAAATAATAAACAAATAATGTTACTCAGGGATATTCTTACAATTTTATTTTATCGTGATATTTAAGCAAGAAAACTAAAATATTCGTTTCTAGATCCAGAAAAATTAAAACATCGTTACTCCTCAGGAAAAAATGCTAGAATCAAACTTATTAAATAAATTTAATAAACAATTAGTGTTACTCAGGGATATTCTTACAATTTAATTTTATCGTGATATTTAAGCAAGAAAACAAAAATATTCGTTTTTAGTTCCAGAAAAATTTAAACATCGTTTCTCCTCAGGAAAAATTGCTAGAATCAAACTTATTAAATCAATATAATAAACAAATAGTGTTACTCAGGGATATTCTTACAATTTAATTTTATCGTGATATTTAAGCAAGAAAACTAAAATATTCGTTTCTAGATCCAAAAAAATTAAAACATCGTTACTCCTCAGGAAAAAATGCTAGAATCAAACTTATTAAATAAATTTAATAAACAAATAATGTTACTCAGGGATGTTCTTACAATTTAATTTTATCGTGATATTTAAGCAAGAAAACTAAAGTATTCGTTTTTAGGTCCAGAAAAATTTAAACACCGTTTCTCCTCAGGAAAAAATGATAGAATCAAACTTATTAAATAAATTTAATAAACGAATAAAGTTATTCAGGGATAGTCTTACAATTAAATTTTATCGTGATATTTAAGCGAGAAAACTAAAATATTCGTTTCTAGTTCCAAAATAATAAAAACATCGTTACTCGTCAGGAAAAAATGCTAGAATCGATCTTATTAAAAAAATCTAATAAACAAATAAAGTTACTCAGGGATATTACAATTTAATTTTATCGTGATATTTAAGCAAGAAAACAAAAATATTCGTTTTTAGTTCCAGAAAAATTTAAACATCGTTTCTGCTCAGGAAAAAATGCTAGAGTCGAACTTATTAAAAAAATCTAATAAACAAATAAAGTTACTCAGTTATATTCTTACAATTTAATTTTATCGTGATATTTAAGCAAGAAAACTAAAATATTCGTTTTTAGTTCCAGAAAAATTTAAACATCGTTTCTCCTCAGGAAAAAATGCTGAATCAAACTTACTAAATAAATTTAATAAACAAATAATGTTACTCAGGGATATTCTTACAATTTATTTTTATCGTGATATTTAAGCAAGAAAACTAAAATATTCGTTTCTAGATCCAGAAAAATTAGAACATCGTTACTAGTCAGGAAAAAATGCTAGAATCAAACTTATTAAATAAATTTAATAAACAAATAGTGTTACTCAGGGATATTCTTACAATTTAATTTTATCGTGATATTTAAGCAAGAAAACTAAAATATTCGTTTTTAGTTCCAGAAAAATTTAAATATCGTTTCTCCTCAGGAAAAAATGCTAGAATCAAACGTACTAAATAATTAATTAATAATTAAATAATAAACAAATAATGTTACTCAGGGATATTCTTACAATTTTATTTTATCGTGATATTTAAGCAAGAAAACTAAAATATTCGTTTCTAGATCCAGAAAAATTAAAACATCGTTACTCCTCAGGAAAAAATGCTAGAATCAAACTTATTAAATAAATTTAATAAACAATTAGTGTTACTCAGGGATATTCTTACAATTTAATTTTATCGTGATATTTAAGCAAGAAAACAAAAATATTCGTTTTTAGTTCCAGAAAAATTTAAACATCGTTTCTCCTCAGGAAAAATTGCTAGAATCAAACTTATTAAATCAATATAATAAACAAATAGTGTTACTCAGGGATATTCTTACAATTTAATTTTATCGTGATATTTAAGCAAGAAAACTAAAATATTCGTTTCTAGATCCAGAAAAATTAAAACATCGTTACTCCTCAGGAAAAAATGCTAGAATCAAACTTATTAAATAAATTTAATAAACAATTAGTGTTACTCAGGGATATTCTTACAATTTAATTTTATCGTGATATTTAAGCAAGAAAACAAAAATATTCGTTTTTAGTTCCAGAAAAATTTAAACATCGTTTCTCCTCAGGAAAAATTGCTAGAATCAAACTTATTAAATCAATATAATAAACAAATAGTGTTACTCAGGGATATTTTACAATTTAATTTTATCGTGATATTTAAGCAAGAAAACTAAAATATTCGTTTCTAGATCCAGAAAAATTAAAACATCGTTACTCCTCAGGAAAAAATGCTAGAATCAAACTTACTAAATAAATTTAATAAACAAATAATGTTACTCAGGGATATTCTTACAATTTAATTTTATCATGATATTTAAGCAAGAAAACTAAAATATTCGTTTTTAGTTCCAGAAAAATTTAAATATCGTTTCTCCTCAGGAAAAAATGCTAGAATCAAACGTACTAAATAATTAATTAATAATTAAATAATAAACAAATAATGTTACTCAGGGATATTCTTACAATTTAATTTTATCGTGATATTTAAGCAAGAAAACTAAAATATTCGTTTCTAGATCCAGAAAAATTAAAACATCGTTACTCCTCAGGAAAAAATGCTAGAATCGAACGTCTTAAATAAATTTAATAAACAAATAAAGTTACTCACGGATGTTCTTACAATTTAATTTTATCATGATATTTAAGCAAGAAAACTAAAGTATTCGTTTTTAGTTCCAGAAAAATTTAAACACCGTTTCTCCTCAGGAAAAAATGATAGAATCAAACTTATTAAATAAATTTAATAAACGAATAAAGTTACTCAGGGATAATCTAACAATTTAATTTTATCGTGATATTTAAGCGAGAAAACTAAAATATTCGTTTTTAGTTCCAGAAAAATTTAAACATCGTTTCTCCTCAGGAAAAAATGCTAGAATCAAACGTACTAAATAAATTTAATAAACAAATAATGTTACTCAGGGATATTCTTACAATTTAATTTTATCGTTATATTTAATACAAGAAAACTAAAATATTCGTTTCTAGATCCAGAAAAATTAAAACATCGTTACTCCTCAGGAAAACATGCTAGAATCGAACGTCTTAAATAAATTTAATAAACAAATGAAGTTACTCACGGATGTTCTTACAATTTAATTTTATCGTGATATTTAAGCAAGAAAACTAAAGTATTCGTTTTTAGCTCCAGAAAAATTTAAACACCGTTTCTCCTCAGGAAAAAATGATAGAATCAAACTTATTAAATAAATTTAATAAACGAATAAAGTTACTCACGGATATTCTTACAATTTAATTTTATCGTGATATTTAAGCGAGAAAACTAAAATATTCGTTTCTAGTTCCAAAATAATAAAAACATCGTTACTCGTCAGGAAAAAATGCTAGAATCAAACTTATTAAATAAATTTAATACACAAATAATGTTACTCAGGGATATTCTTACAATTTAATTTTATCGTGATATTTAAGCAAGAAAACAAAAATATTCGTTTTTAGTTCCAGAAAAATTTAAACATCGTTTCTCCTAAGGAAAAATTGCTAGAATCAAACTTATTAAATCAATTTAATAAACAAATAGTGTTACTCTGGGATATTCTTACAATTTAATTTTATCATGATATTTAAGCAAGAAAACTAAAATATTCGTTTTTAGTTCCAGAAAAATTTAAATATCGTTTCTCCTCAGGAAAAAATGCTAGAATCGAACTAATTAAATAAATTTAATAAACAAATAATGTTCCTCAGGGATATTCTTACAATTTAATTTTATCGTGATATTTAAGCAAGAAAACTAAAATATTCGATTCTAGATCCAGAAAAATTAAAACATCGTTACTCCTCAGGAAAAAATGCTAGAATCGAACGTCTTAAATAAATTTAATAAACAAATAAAGTTACACACGGATGTTCTTACAATTTAATTTTATCGTGATATTTAAGCAAGAAAACTAAAGTATTCGTTTTTAGGTCCAGAAAAATTTAAACACCGTTTCTCCTCAGGAAAAAATGATAGAATCAAACTTATTAAATAAATTTAATAAACGAATAAAGTTACTCAGGGATATTCTTACAATTAAATTTTATCGTGATATTTAAGCGAGAAAACTAAAATATTCGTTTCTAGTTCCAAAATAATAAAAACATCGTTACTCGTCAGGAAAAAATGCTAGAATCGATCTTATTAAAAAAATCTAATAAACAAATAAAGTTACTCAGGGATATTACAATTTAATTTTATCGTGATATTTAAGCAAGAAAACAAAAATATTCGTTTTTAGTTCCAGAAAAATTTAAACATCGTTTCTCCTCAGGAAAAATTGCTAGAATCAAACTTATTAAATCAATTTAATAAACAAATAGTGTTACTCTGGGATATTCTTACAATTTAATTTTATCATGATATTTAAGCAAGAAAACTAAAATATTCGTTTTTAGTTCCAGAAAAATTTAAATATCGTTTCTCCTCAGGAAAAAATGCTAGAATCGAACTAATTAAATAAATTTAATAAACAAATAATGTTCCTCAGGGATATTCTTACAATTTAATTTTATCGTGTTATTTAAGCAAGAAAACTAAAATATTCGTTTCTAGATCCAGAAAAATTAAAACATCGTTACTCCTCAGGAAAAAATGCTAGAATCGAACGTCTTAAATAAATTTAATAAACAAATAAAGTTACACACGGATGTTCTTACAATTTAATTTTATCGTGATATTTAAGCAAGAAAACTAAAGTATTCGTTTTTAGGTCCAGAAAAATTTAAACACCGTTTCTCCTCAGGAAAAAATGATAGAATCAAACTTATTAAATAAATTTAATAAACGAATAAAGTTATTCAGGGATAGTCTTACAATTAAATTTTATCGTGATATTTAAGCGAGAAAACTAAAATATTCGTTTCTAGTTCCAAAATAATAAAAACATCGTTACTCGTCAGGAAAAAATGCTAGAATCGATCTTATTAAAAAAATCTAATAAACAAATAAAGTTACTCAGGGATATTACAATTTAATTTTATCGTGATATTTAAGCAAGAAAACAAAAATATTCGTTTTTAGTTCCAGAAAAATTTAAATATCGTTTCTCCTCAGGAAAAAATGCTAGAGTCGAACTTATTAAAAAAATCTAATAAACAAATAAAGTTACTCAGTTATATTCTTACAATTTAATTTTATCGTGATATTTAAGCAAGAAAACTAAAATATTCGTTTTTAGTTCCAGAAAAATTTAAATATCGTTTCTCCTCAGGAAAAAATGCTAGAATCAAACGTACTAAATAATTAATTAATAATTAAATAATAAACAAATAATGTTACTCAGGGATATTCTTACAATTTTATTTTATCGTGATATTTAAGCAAGAAAACTAAAATATTCGTTTCTAGATCCAGAAAAATTAAAACATCGTTACTCCTCAGGAAAAAATGCTAGAATCAAACTTATTAAATAAATTTAATAAACTATTAGTGTTACTCAGGGATATTCTTACAATTTAATTTTATCGTGATATTTAAGCAAGAAAACAAAAATATTCGTTTTTAGTTCCAGAAAAATTTAAACATCGTTTCTCCTCAGGAAAAATTGCTAGAATCAAACTTATTAAATCAATATAATAAACAAATAGTGTTACTCAGGGATATTCTTACAATTTAATTTTATCGTGATATTTAAGCAAGAAAACTAAAATATTCGTTTCTAGATCCAAAAAAATTAAAACATCGTTACTCCTCAGGAAAAAATGCTAGAATCAAACTTATTAAATAAATTTAATAAACAAATAATGTTACTCAGGGATATTCTTACAATTTAATTTTATCGTGATATTTAAGCAAGAAAACTAAAGTATTCGTTTTTAGGTCCAGAAAAATTTAAACACCGTTTCTCCTCAGGAAAAAATGATAGAATCAAACTTATTAAATAAATTTAATAAACGAATAAAGTTATTCAGGGATAGTCTTACAATTAAATTTTATCGTGATATTTAAGCGAGAAAACTAAAATATTCGTTTCTAGTTCCAAAATAATAAAAACATCGTTACTCGTCAGGAAAAAATGCTAGAATCGATCTTATTAAAAAAATCTAATAAACAAATAAAGTTACTCAGGGATATTACAATTTAATTTTATCGTGATATTTAAGCAAGAAAACAAAAATATTCGTTTTTAGTTCCAGAAAAATTTAAACATCGTTTCTGCTCAGGAAAAAATGCTAGAGTCGAACTTATTAAAAAAATCTAATAAACAAATAAAGTTACTCAGTTATATTCTTACAATTTAATTTTATCGTGATATTTAAGCAAGAAAAATAAAATATTCGTTTTTAGTTCCAGAAAAATTTAAACATCGTTTCTCCTCAGGAAAAAATGCTGAATCAAACTTACTAAATAAATTTAATAAACAAATAATGTTACTCAGGGATATTCTTACAATTTATTTTTATCGTGATATTTAAGCAAGAAAACTAAAATATTCGTTTCTAGATCCAGAAAAATTAGAACATCGTTACTAGTCAGGAAAAAATGCTAGAATCAAACTTATTAAATAAATTTAATAAACAAATAGTGTTACTCAGGGATATTCTTACAATTTAATTTTATCGTGATATTTAAGCAAGAAAACTAAAATATTCGTTTTTAGTTCCAGAAAAATTTAAATATCGTTTCTCCTCAGGAAAAAATGCTAGAATCAAACGTACTAAATAATTAATTAATAATTAAATAATAAACAAATAATGTTACTCAGGGATATTCTTACAATTTTATTTTATCGTGATATTTAAGCAAGAAAACTAAAATATTCGTTTCTAGATCCAGAAAAATTAAAACATCGTTACTCCTCAGGAAAAAATGCTAGAATCAAACTTATTAAATAAATTTAATAAACAATTAGTGTTACTCAGGGATATTCTTACAATTTAATTTTATCGTGATATTTAAGCAAGAAAACAAAAATATTCGTTTTTAGTTCCAGAAAAATTTAAACATCGTTTCTCCTCAGGAAAAATTGCTAGAATCAAACTTATTAAATCAATATAATAAACAAATAGTGTTACTCAGGGATATTCTTACAATTTAATTTTATCGTGATATTTAAGCAAGAAAACTAAAATATTCGTTTCTAGATCCAGAAAAATTAAAACATCGTTACTCCTCAGGAAAAAATGCTAGAATCAAACTTATTAAATAAATTTAATAAACAATTAGTGTTACTCAGGGATATTCTTACAATTTAATTTTATCGTGATATTTAAGCAAGAAAACAAAAATATTCGTTTTTAGTTCCAGAAAAATTTAAACATCGTTTCTCCTCAGGAAAAATTGCTAGAATCAAACTTATTAAATCAATATAATAAACAAATAGTGTTACTCAGGGATATTTTACAATTTAATTTTATCGTGATATTTAAGCAAGAAAACTAAAATATTCGTTTCTAGATCCAGAAAAATTAAAACATCGTTACTCCTCAGGAAAAAATGCTAGAATCAAACTTACTAAATAAATTTAATAAACAAATAATGTTACTCAGGGATATTCTTACAATTTAATTTTATCATGATATTTAAGCAAGAAAACTAAAATATTCGTTTTTAGTTCCAGAAAAATTTAAATATCGTTTCTCCTCAGGAAAAAATGCTAGAATCAAACGTACTAAATAATTAATTAATAATTAAATAATAAACAAATAATGTTACTCAGGGATATTCTTACAATTTAATTTTATCGTGATATTTAAGCAAGAAAACTAAAATATTCGTTTCTAGATCCAGAAAAATTAAAACATCGTTACTCCTCAGGAAAAAATGCTAGAATCGAACGTCTTAAATAAATTTAATAAACAAATAAAGTTACTCACGGATGTTCTTACAATTTAATTTTATCATGATATTTAAGCAAGAAAACTAAAGTATTCGTTTTTAGTTCCAGAAAAATTTAAACACCGTTTCTCCTCAGGAAAAAATGATAGAATCAAACTTATTAAATAAATTTAATAAACGAATAAAGTTACTCAGGGATAATCTAACAATTTAATTTTATCGTGATATTTAAGCGAGAAAACTAAAATATTCGTTTTTAGTTCCAGAAAAATTTAAACATCGTTTCTCCTCAGGAAAAAATGCTAGAATCAAACGTACTAAATAAATTTAATAAACAAATAATGTTACTCAGGGATATTCTTACAATTTAATTTTATCGTTATATTTAATACAAGAAAACTAAAATATTCGTTTCTAGATCCAGAAAAATTAAAACATCGTTACTCCTCAGGAAAAAATGCTAGAATCGAACGTCTTAAATAAATTTAATAAACAAATGAAGTTACTCACGGATGTTCTTACAATTTAATTTTATCGTGATATTTAAGCAAGAAAACTAAAGTATTCGTTTTTAGCTCCAGAAAAATTTAAACACCGTTTCTCCTCAGGAAAAAATGATAGAATCAAACTTATTAAATAAATTTAATAAACGAATAAAGTTACTCACGGATATTCTTACAATTTAATTTTATCGTGATATTTAAGCGAGAAAACTAAAATATTCGTTTCTAGTTCCAAAATAATAAAAACATCGTTACTCGTCAGGAAAAAATGCTAGAATCAAACTTATTAAATAAATTTAATACACAAATAATGTTACTCAGGGATATTCTTACAATTTTATTTTATCGTGATATTTAAGCAAGAAAACTAAAATATTCGTTTCTAGATCCAGAAAAATTAAAACATCGTTACTCCTCAGGAAAAAATGCTAGAATCAAACTTATTAAATAAATTTAATAAACTATTAGTGTTACTCAGGGATATTCTTACAATTTAATTTTATCGTGATATTTAAGCAAGAAAACAAAAATATTCGTTTTTAGTTCCAGAAAAATTTAAACATCGTTTCTCCTCAGGAAAAATTGCTAGAATCAAACTTATTAAATCAATATAATAAACAAATAGTGTTACTCAGGGATATTCTTACAATTTAATTTTATCATGATATTTAAGCAAGAAAACTAAAATATTCGTTTCTAGATCCAAAAAAATTAAAACATCGTTACTCCTCAGGAAAAAATGCTAGAATCAAACTTATTAAATAAATTTAATAAACAAATAATGTTACTCAGGGATGTTCTTACAATTTAATTTTATCGTGATATTTAAGCAAGAAAACTAAAGTATTCGTTTTTAGGTCCAGAAAAATTTAAACACCGTTTCTCCTCAGGAAAAAATGATAGAATCAAACTTATTAAATAAATTTAATAAACGAATAAAGTTATTCAGGGATAGTCTTACAATTAAATTTTATCGTGATATTTAAGCGAGAAAACTAAAATATTCGTTTCTAGTTCCAAAATAATAAAAACATCGTTACTCGTCAGGAAAAAATGCTAGAATCGATCTTATTAAAAAAATCTAATAAACAAATAAAGTTACTCAGGGATATTACAATTTAATTTTATCGTGATATTTAAGCAAGAAAACAAAAATATTCGTTTTTAGTTCCAGAAAAATTTAAACATCGTTTCTGCTCAGGAAAAAATGCTAGAGTCGAACTTATTAAAAAAATCTAATAAACAAATAAAGTTACTCAGTTATATTCTTACAATTTAATTTTATCGTGATATTTAAGCAAGAAAACTAAAATATTCGTTTTTAGTTCCAGAAAAATTTAAACATCGTTTCTCCTCAGGAAAAAATGCTGAATCAAACTTACTAAATAAATTTAATAAACAAATAATGTTACTCAGGGATATTCTTACAATTTATTTTTATCGTGATATTTAAGCAAGAAAACTAAAATATTCGTTTCTAGATCCAGAAAAATTAGAACATCGTTACTAGTCAGGAAAAAATGCTAGAATCAAACTTATTAAATAAATTTAATAAACAAATAGTGTTACTCAGGGATATTCTTACAATTTAATTTTATCGTGATATTTAAGCAAGAAAACTAAAATATTCGTTTTTAGTTCCAGAAAAATTTAAATATCGTTTCTCCTCAGGAAAAAATGCTAGAATCAAACGTACTAAATAATTAATTAATAATTAAATAATAAACAAATAATGTTACTCAGGGATATTCTTACAATTTTATTTTATCGTGATATTTAAGCAAGAAAACTAAAATATTCGTTTCTAGATCCAGAAAAATTAAAACATCGTTACTCCTCAGGAAAAAATGCTAGAATCAAACTTATTAAATAAATTTAATAAACAATTAGTGTTACTCAGGGATATTCTTACAATTTAATTTTATCGTGATATTTAAGCAAGAAAACAAAAATATTCGTTTTTAGTTCCAGAAAAATTTAAACATCGTTTCTCCTCAGGAAAAATTGCTAGAATCAAACTTATTAAATCAATATAATAAACAAATAGTGTTACTCAGGGATATTCTTACAATTTAATTTTATCGTGATATTTAAGCAAGAAAACTAAAATATTCGTTTCTAGATCCAGAAAAATTAAAACATCGTTACTCCTCAGGAAAAAATGCTAGAATCAAACTTATTAAATAAATTTAATAAACAATTAGTGTTACTCAGGGATATTCTTACAATTTAATTTTATCGTGATATTTAAGCAAGAAAACAAAAATATTCGTTTTTAGTTCCAGAAAAATTTAAACATCGTTTCTCCTCAGGAAAAATTGCTAGAATCAAACTTATTAAATCAATATAATAAACAAATAGTGTTACTCAGGGATATTTTACAATTTAATTTTATCGTGATATTTAAGCAAGAAAACTAAAATATTCGTTTCTAGATCCAGAAAAATTAAAACATCGTTACTCCTCAGGAAAAAATGCTAGAATCAAACTTACTAAATAAATTTAATAAACAAATAATATTAAATTTGAAAAAATCAACTTGCCTCCGCCAGGATTTGAACCCGGACTTTCCACTTTAGCCGCGAACGTCCTACCACTTAGACCACAGAGGTGTGTCTAAATGCTGGCGTTGACAAGTGATTTTTTTTTTCTGCGTGTCGATTGTTAGTAATTATCAAATGCTAAAGTGGAAAGTCCGGGTTCAAATCCTGGCGGAGGCAAGTTGATTTTTTCAAATTTAATATAATTACTACTGACTTCAGTCATTACAATCATATTCGTATAAACAAATAATGTTACTCAGGGATATTCTTACAATTTAATTTTATCATGATATTTAAGCAAGAAAACTAAAATATTCGTTTTTAGTTCTAGAAAAATTTAAATATCGTTTCTCCTCAGGAAAAAATGCTAGAATCAAACGTACTAAATAATTAATTAATAATTAAATAATAAACAAATAATGTTACTCAGGGATATTCTTACAATTTAATTTTATCGTGATATTTAAGCAAGAAAACTAAAATATTCGTTTCTAGATCCAGAAAAATTAAAACATCGTTACTCCTCAGGAAAAAATGCTAGAATCGAACGTCTTAAATAAATTTAATAAACAAATAAAGTTACTCACGGATGTTCTTACAATTTAATTTTATCATGATATTTAAGCAAGAAAACTAAAGTATTCGTTTTTAGTTCCAGAAAAATTTAAACACCGTTTCTCCTCAGGAAAAAATGATAGAATCAAACTTATTAAATAAATTTAATAAACGAATAAAGTTACTCAGGGATAATCTAACAATTTAATTTTATCGTGATATTTAAGCGAGAAAACTAAAATATTCGTTTTTAGTTCCAGAAAAATTTAAACATCGTTTCTCCTCAGGAAAAAATGCTAGAATCAAACGTACTAAATAAATTTAATAAACAAATAATGTTACTCAGGGATATTCTTACAATTTAATTTTATCGTTATATTTAATACAAGAAAACTAAAATATTCGTTTCTAGATCCAGAAAAATTAAAACATCGTTACTCCTCAGGAAAAAATGCTAGAATCGAACGTCTTAAATAAATTTAATAAACAAATGAAGTTACTCACGGATGTTCTTACAATTTAATTTTATCGTGATATTTAAGCAAGAAAACTAAAGTATTCGTTTTTAGCTCCAGAAAAATTTAAACACCGTTTCTCCTCAGGAAAAAATGATAGAATCAAACTTATTAAATAAATTTAATAAACGAATAAAGTTACTCACGGATATTCTTACAATTTAATTTTATCGTGATATTTAAGCGAGAAAACTAAAATATTCGTTTCTAGTTCCAAAATAATAAAAACATCGTTACTCGTCAGGAAAAAATGCTAGAATCAAACTTATTAAATAAATTTAATACACAAATAATGTTACTCAGGGATATTCTTACAATTTAATTTTATCGTGATATTTAAGCAAGAAAACAAAAATATTCGTTTTTAGTTCCAGAAAAATTTAAACATCGTTTCTCCTAAGGAAAAATTGCTAGAATCAAACTTATTAAATCAATTTAATAAACAAATAGTGTTACTCTGGGATATTCTTACAATTTAATTTTATCATGATATTTAAGCAAGAAAACTAAAATATTCGTTTTTAGTTCCAGAAAAATTTAAATATCGTTTCTCCTCAGGAAAAAATGCTAGAATCGAACTAATTAAATAAATTTAATAAACAAATAATGTTCCTCAGGGATATTCTTACAATTTAATTTTATCGTGATATTTAAGCAAGAAAACTAAAATATTCGATTCTAGATCCAGAAAAATTAAAACATCGTTACTCCTCAGGAAAAAATGCTAGAATCGAACGTCTTAAATAAATTTAATAAACAAATAAAGTTACACACGGATGTTCTTACAATTTAATTTTATCGTGATATTTAAGCAAGAAAACTAAAGTATTCGTTTTTAGGTCCAGAAAATTTAAACACCGTTTCTCCTCAGGAAAAAATGATAGAATCAAACTTATTAAATAAATTTAATAAACGAATAAAGTTACTCAGGGATATTCTTACAATTAAATTTTATCGTGATATTTAAGCGAGAAAACTAAAATATTCGTTTCTAGTTCCAAAATAATAAAAACATCGTTACTCGTCAGGAAAAATTGCTAGAATCGATCTTATTAAAAAAATCTAATAAACAAATAAAGTTACTCAGGGATATTACAATTTAATTTTATCGTGATATTAAAGCAAGAAAACAAAAATATTCGTTTTTAGTTCCAGAAAAATTTAAACATCGTTTCTCCTCAGGAAAAATTGCTAGAATCAAACTTATTAAATCAATTTAATAAACAAATAGTGTTACTCTGGGATATTCTTACAATTTAATTTTATCATGATATTTAAGCAAGAAAACTAAAATATTCGTTTTTAGTTCCAGAAAAATTTAAATATCGTTTCTCCTCAGGAAAAAATGCTAGAATCGAACTAATTAAATAAATTTAATAAACAAATAATGTTCCTCAGGGATATTCTTACAATTTAATTTTATCGTGATATTTAAGCAAGAAAACTAAAATATTCGATTCTAGATCCAGAAAAATTAAAACATCGTTACTCCTCAGGAAAAAATGCTAGAATCGAACGTCTTAAATAAATTTAATAAACAAATAAAGTTACACACGGATGTTCTTACAATTTAATTTTATCGTGATATTTAAGCAAGAAAACTAAAGTATTCGTTTTTAGGTCCAGAAAAATTTAAACACCGTTTCTCCTCAGGAAAAAATGATAGAATCAAACTTATTAAATAAATTTAATAAACGAATAAAGTTACTCAGGGATATTCTTACAATTAAATTTTATCGTGATATTTAAGCGAGAAAACTAAAATATTCGTTTCTAGTTCCAAAATAATAAAAACATCGTTACTCGTCAGGAAAAAATGCTAGAATCGATCTTATTAAAAAAATCTAATAAACAAATAAAGTTACTCAGGGATATTACAATTTAATTTTATCGTGATATTTAAGCAAGAAAACAAAAATATTCGTTTTTAGTTCCAGAAAAATTTAAATATCGTTTCTCCTCAGGAAAAAATGCTAGAATCAAACGTACTAAATAAATTTAATAAACAAATAATGTTACTCAGGGATATTCTTACAATTTAATTTTATCGTGATATTTAAGCAAGAAAACGAAAATATTCCTTTTTAGTTCCAGAAAAATTTAAACATCGTTTCTCCTCAGGAAAAATTGCTAGAATCAAACTTATTAAATCAATTTAATAAACAAATAGTGTTACTCAGGGATATTCTTACAATTTAATTTTATCATGATATTTAAGCAAGAAAACTAAAATATTTGTTTTTAGTTCCAGAAAAATTTAAATATCGTTTCTCCTCAGAAAAAAATGCTAGAATCGAACTTATTAAATAAATTTAATAAACGAATAATGTTACTCAGGGATATTCTTACAATTTAATTTTATCGTGATATTTAATACAAGAAAACTAAAATATTCGTTTCTAGATCCAGAAAAATTAAAACATCGTTACTCCTCAGGAAAAAATGCTAGAATCGAACGTTTTAAATAAATTTAATAAACAAATAAAGTTACTCACGGATGTTCTTACAATTTAATTTTATCGTGATATTTAAGCAAGAAAACTAAAGTATTCGTTTTTAGCTCCAGAAAAATTTAAACACCGTTTCTCCTCAGGAAAAAATGATAGAATCAAACTTATTAAATAAATTTAATAAACGAATAAAGTTACTCATGGATATTCTTACAATTTAATTTTATCGTGATATTTAAGCGAGAAAACTAAAATATTCGTTTCTAGTTCCAAAATAATAAAAACATCGTTACTCGTCAGGAAAAAATGCTAGAATCAAACTTATTAAATAAATTTAATACACAAATAATGTTACTCAGGGATATTGTTACAATTTAATTTTATCGTGATATTTAAGCAAGAAAACTAAAATATTCGTTTCTAGATCCAGAAAAATTAAAACATCGTTACTCCTCAGGAAAAAATGCTAGAATCGAACGTCTTAAATAAATTTAATAAACAAATAAAGTTACACACGGATGTTCTTACAATTTAATTTTATCGTGATATTTAAGCAAGAAAACTAAAGTATTCGTTTTTAGGTCCAGAAAAATTTAAACACCGTTTCTCCTCAGGAAAAAATGATAGAATCAAACTTATTAAATAAATTTAATAAACGAATAAAGTTACTCAGGGATATTCTTACAATTAAATTTTATCGTGATATTTAAGCGAGAAAACTAAAATATTCGTTTCTAGTTCCAAAATAATAAAAACATCGTTACTCGTCAGGAAAAAATGCTACAATCGATCTTATTAAAAAAATCTAATAAACAAATAAAGTTACTCAGGGATATTACAATTTAATTTTATCGTGATATTTAAGCAAGAAAACAAAAATATTCGTTTTTAGTTCCAGAAAAATTTAAATATCGTTTCTCCTCAGGAAAAAATGCTAGAATCAAACGTACTAAATAAATTTAATAAACAAATAATGTTACTCAGGGATATTCTTACAATTTAATTTTATCGTGATATTTAAGCAAGAAAACGAAAATATTACTTTTTAGTTCCAGAAAAATTTAAACATCGTTTCTCCTCAGGAAAAATTGCTAGAATCAAACTTATTAAATCAATTTAATAAACAAATAGTGTTACTCAGGGATATTCTTACAATTTAATTTTATCGTGATATTTAAGCAAGAAAACTAAAATATTCGTTTCTAGATCCAGAAAAATTAAAACATCGTTACTCCTCAGGAAAAAATGCTAGAATCAAACTTACTAAATAAATTTAAAAAACAAATAATGTTACTCAGGGATATTCTTACAATTTAATTTTATCGTGATATTTAAGCAAGAAAACAAAAATATTCGTTTTTAGTTCCAGAAAAATTTAAACATCGTTTCTCCTCAGGAAAAATTGCTAGAATCAAACTTATTAAATCAATTTAATAAACAAATAGTGTTACTCTGGGATATTCTTACAATTTAATTTTATCATGATATTTAAGCAAGAAAACTAAAATATTCGTTTTTAGTTACAGAAAAATTTAAATATCGTTTCTCCTCAGAAAAAAATGCTAGAATCGAACTTATTAAATAAATTTAATAAACGAATAATGTTACTCAGGGATATTCTTACAATTTAATTTTATCGTGATATTTAATACAAGAAAACTAAAATATTCGTTTCTAGATCCAGAAAAATTAAAACATCGTTACTCCTCAGGAAAAAATGCTAGAATCGAACGTCTTAAATAAATTTAATAAACAAATAAAGTTACTCACGGATGTTCTTACAATTTAATTTTATCGTGATATTTAAGCAAGAAAACTAAAGTATTCGTTTTTAGCTCCAGAAAAATTTAAACACCGTTTCTCCTCAGGAAAAAATGATAGAATCAAACTTATTAAATAAATTTAATAAACGAATAAAGTTACTCACGGATATTCTTACAATTTAATTTTATCGTGATATTTAAGCAAGAAAACTAAAATATTCGTTTCTAGATCCAGAAAAATTAAAACATCGTTACTCCTCAGGAAAAAATGCTAGAATCAAACTTACTAAATAAATTTAAAAAACAAATAATGTTACTCAGGGATATTCTTACAATTTAATTTTAACGTGATATTTAAGCAATAAAACAAAAATATTCGTTTTTAGTTCCAGAAAAATTTAAACATCGTTTCTCCTCAGGAAAAATTGCTAGAATCAAACTTATTAAATCAATTTAATAAACAAATAGTGTTACTCTGGGATATTCTTACAATTTAATTTTATCATGATATTTAAGCAAGAAAACTAAAATATTCGTTTTTAGTTCCAGAAAAATTTAAATATCGTTTCTCCTCAGGAAAAAATGCTAGAATCGAACTAATTAAATAAATTTAATAAACAAATAATGTTCCTCAGGGATATTCTTACAATTTAATTTTATCGTGATATTTAAGCAAGAAAACTAAAATATTCGTTTCTAGATCCAGAAAAATTAAAACATCGTTACTCCTCAGGAAAAAATGCTAGAATCGAACGTCTTAAATAAATTTAATAAACAAATAAAGTTACACACGGATGTTCTTACAATTTAATTTTATCGTGATATTTAAGCAAGAAAACTAAAGTATTCGTTTTTAGGTCCAGAAAAATTTAAACACCGTTTCTCCTCAGGAAAAAATGATAGAATCAAACTTATTAAATAAATTTAATAAACGAATAAAGTTACTCAGGGATATTCTTACAATTAAATTTTATCGTGATATTTAAGCGAGAAAACTAAAATATTCGTTTCTAGTTCCAAAATAATAAAAACATCGTTACTCGTCAGGAAAAAATGCTAGAATCGATCTTATTAAAAAAATCTAATAAACAAATAAAGTTACTCAGGGATATTACAATTTAATTTTATCGTGATATTTAAGCAAGAAAACAAAAATATTCGTTTTTAGTTCCAGAAAAATTTAAATATCGTTTCTCCTCAGGAAAAAATGCTAGAATCAAACGTACTAAATAAATTTAATAAACAAATAATGTTACTCAGGGATATTCTTACAATTTAATTTTATCGTGATATTTAAGCAAGAAAACGAAAATATTCCTTTTTAGTTCCAGAAAAATTTAAACATCGTTTCTCCTCAGGAAAAATTGCTAGAATCAAACTTATTAAATCAATTTAATAAACAAATAGTGTTACTCAGGGATATTCTTACAATTTAATTTTATCATGATATTTAAGCAAGAAAACTAAAATATTTGTTTTTAGTTCCAGAAAAATTTAAATATCGTTTCTCCTCAGAAAAAAATGTTAGAATCGAACTTATTAAATAAATTTAATAAACGAATAATGTTACTCAGGGATATTCTTACAATTTAATTTTATCGTGATATTTAATACAAGAAAACTAAAATATTCGTTTCTAGATCCAGAAAAATTAAAACATCGTTACTCCTCAGGAAAAAATGCTAGAATCGAACGTCTTAAATAAATTTAATAAACAAATAAAGTTACTCACGGATGTTCTTACAATTTAATTTTATCGTGATATTTAAGCAAGAAAACTAAAGTATTCGTTTTTAGCTCCAGAAAAATTTAAACACCGTTTCTCCTCAGGAAAAAATGATAGAATCAAACTTATTAAATAAATTTAATAAACGAATAAAGTTACTCACGGATATTCTTACAATTTAATTTTATCGTGATATTTAAGCGAGAAAACTAAAATATTCGTTTCTAGTTCCAAAATAATAAAAACATCGTTACTCGTCAGGAAAAAATGCTAGAATCAAACTTATTAAATAAATTTAATACACAAATAATGTTACTCAGGGATATTGTTACAATTTAATTTTATCGTGATATTTAAGCAAGAAAACTAAAATATTCGTTTTTAGTTCCAGAAAAATTTAAACATCGTTCCTCCTCAGGAAAAAATGCTAGAATCAAACGTACTAAATAATTAATTAATAATTAAATAATAAACAAATAATGTTACTCAGGGATATTCTTACAATTTAATTTTATCGTGATATTTAAGCAAGAAAACTAAAATAGTCGTTTCTAGATCCAGAAAAATTAAAACATCGTTACTCCTCAGGAAATATGCTAGAATCAAACTTACTAAATAAATTTAAAAAACAAATAATGTTACTCAGGGATATTCTTACAATTTAATTTTATCGTGATATTTAAGCAAGAAAACAAAAATATTCGTTTTTAGTTCCAGAAAAATTTAAACATCGTTTCTCCTCAGGAAAAATTGCTAGAATCAAACTTATTAAATCAATTTAATAAACAAATAGTGTTACTCTGGGATATTCTTACAATTTAATTTTATCATGATATTTAAGCAAGAAAACTAAAATATTCGTTTTTAGTTCCAGAAAAATTTAAATATCGTTTCTCCTCAGGAAAAAATGCTAGAATCGAACTAATTAAATAAATTTAATAAACAAATAATGTTACTCAGGGATATTCTTACAATTTAATTTTATCGTGATATTTAAGCAAGAAAACTAAAATATTCGTTTCTAGATCCAGAAAAATTAAAACATCGTTACTCCTCAGGAAAAAATGCTAGAATCGAACGTCTTAAATAAATTTAATAAACAAATAAAGTTACACACGGATGTTCTTACAATTTAATTTTATCGTGATATTTAAGCAAGAAAACTAAAGTATTCGTTTTTAGGTCCAGAAAAATTTAAACACCGTTTCTCCTCAGGAAAAAATGATAGAATCAAACTTATTAAATAAATTTAATAAACGAATAAAGTTACTCAGGGATATTCTTACAATTAAATTTTATCGTAATATTTAAGCGAGAAAACTAAAATATTCGTTTCTAGTTCCAAAATAATAAAAACATCGTTACTCGTCAGGAAAAAATGCTAGAATCAAACTTATTAAATAAATTTAATACACAAATAATGTTACTCAGGGATATTGTTACAATTTAATTTTATCGTGATATTTAAGCAAGAAAACTAAAATATTCGTTTTTAGTTCCAGAAAAATTTAAACATCGTTCCTCCTCAGGAAAAAATGCTAGAATCAAACGTACTAAATAATTAATTAATAATTAAATAATAAACAAATAATGTTACTCAGGGATATTCTTACAATTTAATTTTATCGTGATATTTAAGCAAGAAAACTAAAATATTCGTTTCTAGATCCAGAAAAATTAAAACATCGTTACTCCTCAGGAAAAAATGCTAGAATCAAACATACTAAATAAATTTAAAAAACAAATAATGTTACTCAGGGATATTGTTACAATTTAATTTTATCGTGATATTTAAGCAAGAAAACTAAAGTATTCGTTTTTAGTTCCAGAAAAATTTAAACACCGTTTCTCCTCAGGAAAAAATGATAGAATCAAACTTATTAAATAAATTTAATAAACGAATAAAGCTACTCACGGATATTCTTACAATTTAATTTTATCGTGATATTTAAGCGAGAAAACTAAAATATTCGTTTCTAGTTCCAAAATAATAAAAACATCGTTACTCGTCAGGAAAAAATGCTAGAATCAAACTTATTAAATAAATTTAATACACAAATAATGTTACTCAGGGATATTGTTACAATTTAATTTTATCGTGATATTTAAGCAAGAAAACTAAAATATTCGTTTTTAGTTCCAGAAAAATTTAAACATCGTTCCTCCTCAGGAAAAAATGCTAGAATCAAACGTACTAAATAATTAATTAATAATTAAATAATAAACAAATAATGTTACTCAGGGATATTCTTACAATTTAATTTTATCGTGATATTTAAGCAAGAAAACTAAAATATTCGTTTCTAGATCCAGAAAAATTAAAACATCGTTACTCCTCAGGAAAAAATGCTAGAATCAAACTTACTAAATAAATTTAAAAAACAAATAATGTTACTCAGGGATATTCTTACAATTTAATTTTATCGTGATATTTAAGCAAGAAAACAAAAATATTCGTTTTTAGTTCCAGAAAAATTTAAACATCGTTTCTCCTCAGGAAAAATTGCTAGAATCAAACTTATTAAATCAATTTAATAAACAAATAGTGTTACTCTGGGATATTCTTACAATTTAATTTTATCATGATATTTAAGCAAGAAAACTAAAATATTCGTTTTTAGTTCCAGAAAAATTTAAATATCGTTTCTCCTCAGAAAAAAATGCTAGAATCGAACTTATTAAATAAATTTAATAAACGAATAATGTTACTCAGGGATATTCTTACAATTTAATTTTATCGTGATATTTAATACAAGAAAACTAAAATATTCGTTTCTAGATCCAGAAAAATTAAAACATCGTTACTCCTCAGGAAAAAATGCTAGAATCAAACGTACTAAATAATTAATTAATAATTAAATAATAAACAAATAATGTTACTCAGGGATATTCTTACAATTTAATTTTATCGTGATATTTAAGCAAGAAAACTAAAATATTCGTTTCTAGATCCAGAAAAATTAAAACATCGTTACTCCTCAGGAAAAAATGCTAGAATCAAACTTACTAAATAAATTTAAAAAACAAATAATGTTACTCAGGGATATTCTTACAATTTAATTTTATCGTGATATTTAAGCAAGAAAACAAAAATATTCGTTTTTAGTTCCAGAAAAATTTAAACATCGTTTCTCCTCAGGAAAAATTGCTAGAATCAAACTTATTAAATCAATTTAATAAACAAATAGTGTTACTCTGGGATATTCTTACAATTTAATTTTATCATGATATTTAAGCAAGAAAACTAAAATATTCGTTTTTAGTTCCAGAAAAATTTAAATATCGTTTCTCCTCAGGAAAAAATGCTAGAATCGAACTAATTAAATAAATTTAATAAACAAATAATGTTCCTCAGGGATATTCTTACAATTTAATTTTATCGTGATATTTAAGCAAGAAAACTAAAATATTCGTTTCTAGATCCAGAAAAATTAAAACATCGTTACTCCTCAGGAAAAAATGCTAGAATCGAACGTCTTAAATAAATTTAATAAACAAATAAAGTTACACACGGATGTTCTTACAATTTAATTTTATCGTGATATTTAAGCAAGAAAACTAAAGTATTCGTTTTTAGGTCCAGAAAAATTTAAACACCGTTTCTCCTCAGGAAAAAATGATAGAATCAAACTTATTAAATAAATTTAATAAACGAATAAAGTTACTCAGGGATATTCTTACAATTAAATTTTATCGTAATATTTAAGCGAGAAAACTAAAATATTCGTTTCTAGTTCCAAAATAATAAAAACATCGTTACTCGTCAGGAAAAAATGCTAGAATCAAACTTATTAAATAAATTTAATACACAAATAATGTTACTCAGGGATATTGTTACAATTTAATTTTATCGTGATATTTAAGCAAGAAAACTAAAATATTCGTTTTTAGTTCCAGAAAAATTTAAACATCGTTCCTCCTCAGGAAAAAATGCTAGAATCAAACGTACTAAATAATTAATTAATAATTAAATAATAAACAAATAATGTTACTCAGGGATATTCTTACAATTTAATTTTATCGTGATATTTAAGCAAGAAAACTAAAATATTCGTTTCTAGATCCAGAAAAATTAAAACATCGTTACTCCTCAGGAAAAAATGCTAGAATCAAACTTACTAAATAAATTTAAAAAACAAATAATGTTACTCAGGGATATTGTTACAATTTAATTTTATCGTGATATTTAAGCAAGAAAACTAAAGTATTCGTTTTTAGCTCCAGAAAAATTTAAACACCGTTTCTCCTCAGGAAAAAATGATAGAATCAAACTTATTAAATAAATTTAATAAACGAATAAAGCTACTCACGGATATTCTTACAATTTAATTTTATCGTGATATTTAAGCGAGAAAACTAAAATATTCGTTTCTAGTTCCAAAATAATAAAAACATCGTTACTCGTCAGGAAAAAATGCTAGAATCAAACTTATTAAATAAATTTAATACACAAATAATGTTACTCAGGGATATTGTTACAATTTAATTTTATCGTGATATTTAAGCAAGAAAACTAAAATATTCGTTTTTAGTTCCAGAAAAATTTAAACATCGTTCCTCCTCAGGAAAAAATGCTAGAATCAAACGTACTAAATAATTAATTAATAATTAAATAATAAACAAATAATGTTACTCAGGGATATTCTTACAATTTAATTTTATCGTGATATTTAAGCAAGAAAACTAAAATATTCGTTTCTAGATCCAGAAAAATTAAAACATCGTTACTCCTCAGGAAAAAATGCTAGAATCAAACTTACTAAATAAATTTAAAAAACAAATAATGTTACTCAGGGATATTCTTACAATTTAATTTTATCGTGATATTTAAGCAAGAAAACAAAAATATTCGTTTTTAGTTCCAGAAAAATTTAAACATCGTTTCTCCTCAGGAAAAATTGCTAGAATCAAACTTATTAAATCAATTTAATAAACAAATAGTGTTACTCTGGGATATTCTTACAATTTAATTTTATCATGATATTTAAGCAAGAAAACTAAAATATTCGTTTTTAGTTCCAGAAAAATTTAAATATCGTTTCTCCTCAGAAAAAATTGCTAGAATCGAACTTATTAAATAAATTTAATAAACGAATAATGTTACTCAGGGATATTCTTACAATTTAATTTTATCGTGATATTTAATACAAGAAAACTAAAATATTCGTTTCTAGATCCAGAAAAATTAAAACATCGTTACTCCTCAGGAAAAAATGCTAGAATCAAACGTACTAAATAATTAATTAATAATTAAATAATAAACAAATAATGTTACTCAGGGATATTCTTACAATTTAATTTTATCGTGATATTTAAGCAAGAAAACTAAAATAGTCGTTTCTAGATCCAGAAAAATTAAAACATCGTTACTCCTCAGGAAATATGCTAGAATCAAACTTACTAAATAAATTTAAAAAACAAATAATGTTACTCAGGGATATTCTTACAATTTAATTTTATCGTGATATTTAAGCAAGAAAACAAAAATATTCGTTTTTAGTTCCAGAAAAATTTAAACATCGTTTCTCCTCAGGAAAAATTGCTAGAATCAAACTTATTAAATCAATTTAATAAACAAATAGTGTTACTCTGGGATATTCTTACAATTTAATTTTATCATGATATTTAAGCAAGAAAACTAAAATATTCGTTTTTAGTTCCAGAAAAATTTAAATATCGTTTCTCCTCAGGAAAAAATGCTAGAATCGAACTAATTAAATAAATTTAATAAACAAATAATGTTACTCAGGGATATTCTTACAATTTAATTTTATCGTGATATTTAAGCAAGAAAACTAAAATATTCGTTTCTAGATCCAGAAAAATTAAAACATCGTTACTCCTCAGGAAAAAATGCTAGAATCGAACGTCTTAAATAAATTTAATAAACAAATAAAGTTACACACGGATGTTCTTACAATTTAATTTTATCGTGATATTTAAGCAAGAAAACTAAAGTATTCGTTTTTAGGTCCAGAAAAATTTAAACACCGTTTCTCCTCAGGAAAAAATGATAGAATCAAACTTATTAAATAAATTTAATAAACGAATAAAGTTACTCAGGGATATTCTTACAATTAAATTTTATCGTAATATTTAAGCGAGAAAACTAAAATATTCGTTTCTAGTTCCAAAATAATAAAAACATCGTTACTCGTCAGGAAAAAATGCTAGAATCAAACTTATTAAATAAATTTAATACACAAATAATGTTACTCAGGGATATTGTTACAATTTAATTTTATCGTGATATTTAAGCAAGAAAACTAAAATATTCGTTTTTAGTTCCAGAAAAATTTAAACATCGTTCCTCCTCAGGAAAAAATGCTAGAATCAAACGTACTA
This sequence comes from Pterostichus madidus, assembly GCA_911728475.2. Taxonomy (NCBI): domain Eukaryota; kingdom Metazoa; phylum Arthropoda; class Insecta; order Coleoptera; family Carabidae; genus Pterostichus; species Pterostichus madidus. Next base: position 13,461,268 of record OU452319.1, read on the forward strand.
AATAATTAATTAATAATTAAATAATAAACAAATAATGTTACTCAGGGATATTCTTACAATTTAATTTTATCGTGATATTTAAGCAAGAAAACTAAAATATTCGTTTCTAGATCCAGAAAAATTAAAACATCGTTACTCCTCAGGAAAAAATGCTAGAATCAAACTTACTAAATAAATTTAAAAAACAAATAATGTTACTCAGGGATATTGTTACAATTTAATTTTATCGTGATATTTAAGCAAGAAAACTAAAGTATTCGTTTTTAGCTCCAGAAAAATTTAAACACCGTTTCTCCTCAGGAAAAAATGATAGAATCAAACTTATTAAATAAATTTAATAAACGAATAAAGCTACTCACGGATATTCTTACAATTTAATTTTATCGTGATATTTAAGCGAGAAAACTAAAATATTCGTTTCTAGTTCCAAAATAATAAAAACATCGTTACTCGTCAGGAAAAAATGCTAGAATCAAACTTATTAAATAAATTTAATACACAAATAATGTTACTCAGGGATATTGTTACAATTTAATTTTATCGTGATATTTAAGCAAGAAAACTAAAATATTCGTTTTTAGTTCCAGAAAAATTTAAACATCGTTCCTCCTCAGGAAAAAATGCTAGAATCAAACGTACTAAATAATTAATTAATAATTAAATAATAAACAAATAATGTTACTCAGGGATATTCTTACAATTTAATTTTATCGTGATATTTAAGCAAGAAAACTAAAATATTCGTTTCTAGATCCAGAAAAATTAAAACATCGTTACTCCTCAGGAAAAAATGCTAGAATCAAACTTACTAAATAAATTTAAAAAACAAATAATGTTACTCAGGGATATTCTTACAATTTAATTTTATCGTGATATTTAAGCAAGAAAACAAAAATATTCGTTTTTAGTTCCAGAAAAATTTAAACATCGTTTCTCCTCAGGAAAAATTGCTAGAATCAAACTTATTAAATCAATTTAATAAACAAATAGTGTTACTCTGGGATATTCTTACAATTTAATTTTATCATGATATTTAAGCAAGAAAACTAAAATATTCGTTTTTAGTTCCAGAAAAATTTAAATATCGTTTCTCCTCAGAAAAAAATGCTAGAATCGAACTTATTAAATAAATTTAATAAACGAATAATGTTACTCAGGGATATTCTTACAATTTAATTTTATCGTGATATTTAATACAAGAAAACTAAAATATTCGTTTCTAGATCCAGAAAAATTAAAACATCGTTACTCCTCAGGAAAAAATGCTAGAATCGAACGTCTTAAATAAATTTAATAAACAAATAAAGTTACTCACGGATGTTCTTACAATTTAATTTTATCGTGATATTTAAGCAAGAAAACTAAAGTATTCGTTTTTAGCTCCAGAAAAATTTAAACACCGTTTCTCCTCAGGAAAAAATGATAGAATCAAACTTATTAAATAAATTTAATAAACGAATAAAGTTACTCACGGATATTCTTACAATTTAATTTTATCGTGATATTTAAGCGAGAAAACTAAAATATTCGTTTCTAGTTCCAAAATAATAAAAACATCGTTACTCGTCAGGAAAAAATGCTAGAATCAAACTTATTAAATAAATTTAATACACAAATAATGTTACTCAGGGATATTGTTACAATTTAATTTTATCGTGATATTTAAGCAAGAAAACTAAAATATTCGTTTTTAGTTCCAGAAAAATTTAAACATCGTTCCTCCTCAGGAAAAAATGCTAGAATCAAACGTACTAAATAATTAATTAATAATTAAATAATAAACAAATAATGTTACTCAGGGATATTCTTACAATTTAATTTTATCGTGATATTTAAGTAAGAAAACTAAAATATTCGTTTCTAGATCCAGAAAAATTAAAACATCGTTACTCCTCAGGAAAAAATGCTAGAATCAAACTTACTAAATAAATTTAAAAAACAAATAATGTTACTCAGGGATATTCTTACAATTTAATTTTATCGTGATATTTAAGCAAGAAAACAAAAATATTCGTTTTTAGTTCCAGAAAAATTTAAACATCGTTTCTCCTCAGGAAAAATTGCTAGAATCAAACTTATTAAATCAATTTAATAAACAAATAGTGTTACTCTGGGATATTCTTACAATTTAATTTTATCATGATATTTAAGCAAGAAAACTAAAATATTCGTTTTTAGTTCCAGAAAAATTTAAATATCGTTTCTCCTCAGGAAAAAATGCTAGAATCGAACTAATTAAATAAATTTAATAAACAAATAATGTTCCTCAGGGATATTCTTACAATTTAATTTTATCGTGATATTTAAGCAAGAAAACTAAAATATTCGTTTCTAGATCCAGAAAAATTAAAACATCGTTACTCCTCAGGAAAAAATGCTAGAATCGAACGTCTTAAATAAATTTAATAAACAAATAAAGTTACACACGGATGTTCTTACAATTTAATTTTATCGTGATATTTAAGCAAGAAAACTAAAGTATTCGTTTTTAGGTCCAGAAAAATTTAAACACCGTTTCTCCTCAGGAAAAAATGATAGAATCAAACTTATTAAATAAATTTAATAAACGAATAAAGTTACTCAGGGATATTCTTACAATTAAATTTTATCGTGATATTTAAGCGAGAAAACTAAAATATTCGTTTCTAGTTCCAAAATAATAAAAACATCGTTACTCGTCAGGAAAAAATGCTAGAATCGATCTTATTAAAAAAATCTAATAAACAAATAAAGTTACTCAGGGATATTACAATTTAATTTTATCGTGATATTTAAGCAAGAAAACAAAAATATTCGTTTTTAGTTCCAGAAAAATTTAAATATCGTTTCTCCTCAGGAAAAAATGCTAGAATCGAACTAATTAAATAAATTTAATAAACAAATAATGTTACTCAGGGATATTCTTACAATTTAATTTTATCGTGATATTTAAGCAAGAAAACTAAAATATTCGTTTCTAGATACAGAAAAATTAAAATATCGTTCCTCAGGAAAAAATTCTAGAATCGAACGTCTTAAATAAATTTAATAAACAAATAAAGTTTCTCACGGATGATCTTACAATTTAATTTTATCGTGATATTTAAGCAAGAAAACTAAAGTATTCGTTTTTAGTTCCAGAAAAATTTAAACACCGTTTCTCCTCAGGAAAAAATGATAGAATCAAACTTATTAAATAAATTTAATAAACGAATAAAGTTACTCAAGGATATTCTTACAATTAAATTTTATCGTGATATTTAAGCGAGAAAACTAAAATATTCGTTTCTAGTTCCAAAATAATAAAAACATCGTTACTCGTCAGGAAAAAATACTATAATCGATCTTATTAAAAAAATCTAATAAACAAAGAAAGTTACACAGGGATATTCTTACAATTTAATTTTATCGTGATATTTAAGCAAGAAAACAAAAATATTCGTTTTTAGTTCCAGGAAAATTTAAACATCGTTTCTCCTCAGGAAAAAATGCTAGAATTGAACTTATTAAAAAAATCTAATAAACAAATAGCAAGAAAACTAAAGTATTCGTTTTTAGTTCCAGAAAAATTTAAACGTGATCAGGAAAAAATGCTAGAATCAAACTTATTAAATAAATTTAATAAACGAATAAAGTTACTCAGGGATATTCTTACAATTTAATTTTATCGTGATATTTAAGCGAGAAAACTAAAATATTCGTTTCTAGTTCCAAAATAATAAAAACATCGTTACTCGTCATGTAAAAATGCTAGAATCAAACTTATTAAATAAATTTAATACACAAATAAAGTTACTCAGGGATATTCTTACAATTTAATTTTATCGTGATATTTAAGCAAGAAAACTAAAATATTCGTTTTTAGTTCCAGAAAAATTTAAATATCGTTTCTCCTCAGGAAAAAATGCTAGAATCAAACGTACTAAATAAATTTAATAAACAAATAATGTTACTCAGGGATATTCTTACAATTTAATTTTATCGTGATATTTAAGCAAGAAAACTAAAATATTCGTTTCTAGATCCAGAAAAATTAAAACATCGTTACTCCTCAGGAAAAAATGCTAGAATCAAACTTACTAAATAAATTTAAAAAACAAATAATGTTACTCAGGGATATTCTTACAATTTAATTTTATCGTGATATTTAAGCAAGAAAACTAAAATATTCGTTTCTAGATACAGAAAAATTAAAATATCGTTCCTCAGGAAAAAATTCTAGAATCGAACGTCTTAAATAAATTTAATAAACAAATAAAGTTTCTCACGGATGATCTTACAATTTAATTTTATCGTGATATTTAAGCAAGAAAACTAAAGTACTCGTTTTTAGTTCCAGAGAAATTTAAACACCGTTTCTCCTCAGGAAAAAATGATAGAATCAAACTTATTAAATAAATTTAATAAACGAATAAAGTTACTCAAGGATATTCTTACAATTAAATTTTATCGTGATATTTAAGCGAGAAAACTAAAATATTCGTTTCTAGTTCCAAAATAATAAAAACATCGTTACTCGTCAGGAAAAAATACTATAATCGATCTTATTAAAAAAATCTAATAAACAAAGAAAGTTACACAGGGATATTCTTACAATTTAATTTTATCGTGATATTTAAGCAAGAAAACAAAAATATTCGTTTTTAGTTCCAGGAAAATTTAAACATCGTTTCTCCTCAGGAAAAAATGCTAGAATTGAACTTATTAAAAAAATCTAATAAACAAATAGCAAGAAAACTAAAGTATTCGTTTTTAGTTCCAGAAAAATTTAAACGTGATCAGGAAAAAATGCTAGAATCAAACTTATTAAATAAATTTAATAAACGAATAAAGTTACTCAGGGATATTCTTACAATTTAATTTTATCGTGATATTTAAGCGAGAAAACTAAAATATTCGTTTCTAGTTCCAAAATAATAAAAACATCGTTACTCGTCATGTAAAAATGCTAGAATCAAACTTATTAAATAAATTTAATACACAAATAAAGTTACTCAGGGATATTCTTACAATTTAATTTTATCGTGATATTTAAGCAAGAAAACTAAAATATTCGTTTTTAGTTCCAGAAAAATTTAAACATCGTTTCTCCTCAGGAAAAAATGCTAGAATCAAACGTACTAAATAAATTTAATAAACAAATAATGTTACTCAGGGATATTCTTACAATTTAATTTTATCGTGATATTTAAGCAAGAAAACTAAAATATTCGTTTCTAGATCCAGAAAAATTAAAACATCGTTACTCCTCAGGAAAAAATGCTAGAATCAAACTTACTAAATAAATTTAAAAAACAAATAATGTTACTCACGGATATTCTTACAATTTAATCTTATCGTGATATTTAAGCAAGAAAACTAAAATATTCGTTTTTAGTTCCAGAAAAATTTAAACATCGTTTCTCCTCAGGAAAAATTGCTAGAATCAAACTTATTAAATCAATTTAATAAACAAATAGTGTTACTCTGGGATATTCTTACAATTTAATTTTATCATGATATTTAAGCAAGAAAACTAAAATATTCGTTTTTAGTTCCAGAAAAATTTAAATATCGTTTCTCCTCAGGAAAAAATGCTAGAATCGAACTAATTAAATAAATTTAATAAACAAATAATGTTCCTCAGGGATATTCTTACAATTTAATTTTATCGTGTTATTTAAGCAAGAAAACTAAAATATTCGTTTCTAGATCCAGAAAAATTAAAACATCGTTACTCCTCAGGAAAAAATGCTAGAATCGAACGTCTTAAATAAATTTAATAAACAAATAAAGTTACACACGGATGTTCTTACAATTTAATTTTATCGTGATATTTAAGCAAGAAAACTAAAGTATTCGTTTTTAGGTCCAGAAAAATTTAAACACCGTTTCTTCTCAGGAAAAAATGATAGAATCAAACTTATTAAATAAATTTAATAAACGAATAAAGTTATTCAGGGATAGTCTTACAATTAAATTTTATCGTGATATTTAAGCGAGAAAACTAAAATATTCGTTTCTAGTTTCAAAATAATAAAAACATCGTTACTCGTCAGGAATAAATGCTAGAATCGATCTTATTAAAAAAATCTAATAAACAAATAAAGTTACTCAGGGATATTACAATTTAATTTTATCGTGATATTTAAGCAAGAAAACAAAAATATTCGTTTTTAGTTCCAGAAAAATTTAAACATCGTTTCTGCTCAGGAAAAAATGCTAGAGTCGAACTTATTAAAAAAATCTAATAAACAAATAAAGTTACTCAGTTATATTCTTACAATTTAATTTTATCGTGATATTTAAGCAAGAAAACTAAAATATTCGTTTTTAGTTCCAGAAAAATTTAAACATCGTTTCTCCTCAGGAAAAAATGCTAGAATCAAACTTACTAAATAAATTTAATAAACAAATAATGTTACTCAGGGATATTCTTACAATTTAATTTTATCATGATATTTAAGCAAGAAAACTAAAATATTCGTTTTTACTTCCAGAAAAATTTAAATATCGTTTCTCCTCAGGAAAAAATGCTAGAATCAAACGTACTAAATAATTAATTAATAATTAAATAATAAACAAATAATGTTACTCAGGGATATTCTTACAATTTAATTTTATCGTGATATTTAAGCAAGAAAACTAAAATATTCGTTTCTAGATCCAGAAAAATTAAAACATCGTTACTCCTCAGGAAAAAATGCTAGAATCGAACGTCTTAAATAAATTTAATAAACAAATAAAGTTACTCACGGATGTTCTTACAATTTAATTTTATCATGATATTTAAGCAAGAAAACTAAAGTATTCGTTTTTAGTTCCAGAAAAATTTAAACACCGTTTCTCCTCAGGAAAAAATGATAGAATCAAACTTATTAAATAAATTTAATAAACGAATAAAGTTACTCAGGGATAATCTTACAATTTAATTTTATCGTGATATTTAAGCGAGAAAACTAAAATATTCGTTTTTAGTTCCAGAAAAATTTAAACATCGTTTCTCCTCAGGAAAAAATGCTAGAATCAAACGTACTAAATAAATTTAATAAACAAATAATGTTACTCAGGGATATTCTTACAATTTAATTTTATCGTGATATTTAATACAAGAAAACTAAAATATTCGTTTCTAGATCCAGAAAAATTAAAACATCGTTACTCCTCAGGAAAAAATGCTAGAATCGAACGTCTTAAATAAATTTAATAAACAAATAAATTTACTCACGGATGTTCTTACAATTTAATTTTATCGTGATATTTAAGCAAGAAAACTAAAGTATTCGTTTTTAGCTCCAGAAAAATTTAAACACCGTTTCTCCTCAGGAAAAAATGATAGAATCAAACTTATTAAATAAATTTAATACACAAATAATGTTACTCAGGGATATTGTTACAATTTAATTTTATCGTGATATTTAAGCAAGAAAACTAAAATATTCGTTTTTAGTTCCAGAAAAATTTAAACATCGTTCCTCCTCAGGAAAAAATGCTAGAATCAAACGTACTAAATAATTAATTAATAATTAAATAATAAACAAATAATGTTACTCAGGGATATTCTTACAATTTAATTTTATCGTGATATTTAAGCAAGAAAACTAAAATATTCGTTTCTAGATCCAGAAAAATTAAAACATCGTTACTCCTCAGGAAAAAATGCTAGAATCAAACTTACTAAATAAATTTAAAAAACAAATAATGTTACTCAGGGATATTGTTACAATTTAATTTTATCGTGATATTTAAGCAAGAAAACTAAAATATTCGTTTTTAGTTCCAGAAAAATTTAAACATCGTTCCTCCTCAGGAAAAAATGCTAGAATCAAACGTACTAAATAATTAATTAATAATTAAATAATAAACAAATAATGTTACTCAGGGATATCCTTACAATTTAATTTTATCGTGATATTTAAGCAAGAAAACAAAAATATTCGTTTTTAGTTCCAGAAAAATTTAAACATCGTTTCTCCTCAGGAAAAATTGCTAGAATCAAACTTATTAAATCAATTTAATAAACAAATAGTGTTACTCTGGGATATTCTTACAATTTAATTTTATCATGATATTTAAGCAAGAAAACTAAAATATTCGTTTTTAGTTCCAGAAAAATTTAAATATCGTTTCTCCTCAGGAAAAAATGCTAGAATCGAACTAATTAAATAAATATAATAAACAAATAATGTTCCTCAATTTAATTTTATCGTGATATTTAAGCAAGAAAACTAAAATATTCGATTCTAGATCCAGAAAAATTAAAACATCGTTACTCCTCAGGAAAAAATGCTAGAATCGAACGTCTTAAATAAATTTAATAAACAAATAAAGTTACACACGGATGTTCTTACAATTTAATTTTATCGTGATATTTAAGCAAGAAAACTAAAGTATTCGTTTTTAGGTCCAGAAAAATTTAAACACCGTTTCTCCTCAGGAAAAAATGATAGAATCAAACTTATTAAATAAATTTAATAAACGAATAAAGTTACTCAGGGATATTCTTACAATTAAATTTTATCGTGATATTTAAGCGAGAAAACTAAAATATTCGTTTCTAGATACAGAAAAATTAAAATATCGTTCCTCAGGAAAAAATTCTAGAATCGAACGTCTTAAATAAATTTAATAAACAAATAAAGTTTCTCACGGATGATCTTACAATTTAATTTTATCGTGATATTTAAGCAAGAAAACTAAAGTATTCGTTTTTAGTTCCAGAAAAATTTAAACACCGTTTCTCCTCAGGAAAAAATGATAGAATCAAACTTATTAAATAAATTTAATAAACGAATAAAGTTACTCAAGGATATTCTTACAATTAAATTTTATCGTGATATTTAAGCGAGAAAACTAAAATATTCGTTTCTAGTTCCAAAATAATAAAAACATCGTTACTCGTCAGGAAAAAATACTATAATCGATCTTATTAAAAAAATCTAATAAACAAAGAAAGTTACACAGGGATATTCTTACAATTTAATTTTATCGTGATATTTAAGCAAGAAAACAAAAATATTCGTTTTTAGTTCCAGGAAAATTTAAACATCGTTTCTCCTCAGGAAAAAATGCTAGAATTGAACTTATTAAAAAAATCTAATAAACAAATAGCAAGAAAACTAAAGTATTCGTTTTTAGTTCCAGAAAAATTTAAACGTGATCAGGAAAAAATGCTAGAATCAAACTTATTAAATAAATTTAATAAACGAATAAAGTTACTCAGGGATATTCTTACAATTTAATTTTATCGTGATATTTAAGCGAGAAAACTAAAATATTCGTTTCTAGTTCCAAAATAATAAAAACATCGTTACTCGTCATGTAAAAATGCTAGAATCAAACTTATTAAATAAATTTAATACACAAATAAAGTTACTCAGGGATATTCTTACAATTTAATTTTATCGTGATATTTAAGCAAGAAAACTAAAATATTCGTTTTTAGTTCCAGAAAAATTTAAACATCGTTTCTCCTCAGGAAAAAATGCTAGAATCAAACGTACTAAATAAATTTAATAAACAAATAATGTTACTCAGGGATATTCTTACAATTTAATTTTATCGTGATATTTAAGCAAGAAAACTAAAATATTCGTTTCTAGATCCAGAAAAATTAAAACATCGTTACTCCTCAGGAAAAAATGCTAGAATCAAACTTACTAAATAAATTTAAAAAACAAATAATGTTACTCACGGATATTCTTACAATTTAATCTTATCGTGATATTTAAGCAAGAAAACTAAAATATTCGTTTTTAGTTCCAGAAAAATTTAAACATCGTTTCTCCTCAGGAAAAATTGCTAGAATCAAACTTATTAAATCAATTTAATAAACAAATAGTGTTACTCTGGGATATTCTTACAATTTAATTTTATCATGATATTTAAGCAAGAAAACTAAAATATTCGTTTTTAGTTCCAGAAAAATTTAAATATCGTTTCTCCTCAGGAAAAAATGCTAGAATCGAACTAATTAAATAAATTTAATAAACAAATAATGTTCCTCAGGGATATTCTTACAATTTAATTTTATCGTGTTATTTAAGCAAGAAAACTAAAATATTCGTTTCTAGATCCAGAAAAATTAAAACATCGTTACTCCTCAGGAAAAAATGCTAGAATCGAACGTCTTAAATAAATTTAATAAACAAATAAAGTTACACACGGATGTTCTTACAATTTAATTTTATCGTGATATTTAAGCAAGAAAACTAAAGTATTCGTTTTTAGGTCCAGAAAAATTTAAACACCGTTTCTTCTCAGGAAAAAATGATAGAATCAAACTTATTAAATAAATTTAATAAACGAATAAAGTTATTCAGGGATAGTCTTACAATTAAATTTTATCGTGATATTTAAGCGAGAAAACTAAAATATTCGTTTCTAGTTTCAAAATAATAAAAACATCGTTACTCGTCAGGAATAAATGCTAGAATCGATCTTATTAAAAAAATCTAATAAACAAATAAAGTTACTCAGGGATATTACAATTTAATTTTATCGTGATATTTAAGCAAGAAAACAAAAATATTCGTTTTTAGTTCCAGAAAAATTTAAACATCGTTTCTGCTCAGGAAAAAATGCTAGAGTCGAACTTATTAAAAAAATCTAATAAACAAATAAAGTTACTCAGTTATATTCTTACAATTTAATTTTATCGTGATATTTAAGCAAGAAAACTAAAATATTCGTTTTTAGTTCCAGAAAAATTTAAACATCGTTTCTCCTCAGGAAAAAATGCTAGAATCAAACTTACTAAATAAATTTAATAAACAAATAATGTTACTCAGGGATATTCTTACAATTTAATTTTATCGTGATATTTAAGCAAGAAAACTAAAATATTCGTTTCTAGATCCAGAAAAATTAAAACATCGTTACTCCTCAGGAAAAAATGCTAGAATCAAACTTACTAAATAAATTTAATAAACAAATAATGTTACTCAGGGATATTCTTACAATTTAATTTTATCATGATATTTAAGCAAGAAAACTAAAATATTCGTTTTTACTTCCAGAAAAATTTAAATATCGTTTCTCCTCAGGAAAAAATGCTAGAATCAAACGTACTAAATAATTAATTAATAATTAAATAATAAACAAATAATGTTACTCAGGGATATTCTTACAATTTAATTTTATCGTGATATTTAAGCAAGAAAACTAAAATATTCGTTTCTAGATCCAGAAAAATTAAAACATCGTTACTCCTCAGGAAAAAATGCTAGAATCGAACGTCTTAAATAAATTTAATAAACAAATAAAGTTACTCACGGATGTTCTTACAATTTAATTTTATCATGATATTTAAGCAAGAAAACTAAAATATTCGTTTTTAGTTCCAGAAAAATTTAAACACCGTTTCTCCTCAGGAAAAAATGATAGAATCAAACTTATTAAATAAATTTAATAAACGAATAAAGTTACTCAGGGATAATCTTACAATTTAATTTTATCGTGATATTTAAGCGAGAAAACTAAAATATTCGTTTTTAGTTCCAGAAAAATTTAAACATCGTTTCTCCTCAGGAAAAAATGCTAGAATCAAACGTACTAAATAAATTTAATAAACAAATAATGTTACTCAGGGATATTCTTACAATTTAATTTTATCGTGATATTTAATACAAGAAAACTAAAATATTCGTTTCTAGATCCAGAAAAATTAAAACATCGTTACTCCTCAGGAAAAAATGCTAGAATCGAACGTCTTAAATAAATTTAATAAACAAATAAATTTACTCACGGATGTTCTTACAATTTAATTTTATCGTGATATTTAAGCAAGAAAACTAAAGTATTCGTTTTTAGCTCCAGAAAAATTTAAACACCGTTTCTCCTCAGGAAAAAATGATAGAATCAAACTTATTAAATAAATTTAATACACAAATAATGTTACTCAGGGATATTGTTACAATTTAATTTTATCGTGATATTTAAGCAAGAAAACTAAAATATTCGTTTTTAGTTCCAGAAAAATTTAAACATCGTTCCTCCTCAGGAAAAAATGCTAGAATCAAACGTACTAAATAATTAATTAATAATTAAATAATAAACAAATAATGTTACTCAGGGATATTCTTACAATTTAATTTTATCGTGATATTTAAGCAAGAAAACTAAAATATTCGTTTCTAGATCCAGAAAAATTAAAACATCGTTACTCCTCAGGAAAAAATGCTAGAATCAAACTTACTAAATAAATTTAAAAAACAAATAATGTTACTCAGGGATATTGTTACAATTTAATTTTATCGTGATATTTAAGCAAGAAAACTAAAATATTCGTTTTTAGTTCCAGAAAAATTTAAACATCGTTCCTCCTCAGGAAAAAATGCTAGAATCAAACGTACTAAATAATTAATTAATAATTAAATAATAAACAAATAATGTTACTCAGGGATATCCTTACAATTTAATTTTATCGTGATATTTAAGCAAGAAAACAAAAATATTCGTTTTTAGTTCCAGAAAAATTTAAACATCGTTTCTCCTCAGGAAAAATTGCTAGAATCAAACTTATTAAATCAATTTAATAAACAAATAGTGTTACTCTGGGATATTCTTACAATTTAATTTTATCATGATATTTAAGCAAGAAAACTAAAATATTCGTTTTTAGTTCCAGAAAAATTTAAATATCGTTTCTCCTCAGGAAAAAATGCTAGAATCGAACTAATTAAATAAATTTAATAAACAAATAATGTTCCTCAATTTAATTTTATCGTGATATTTAAGCAAGAAAACTAAAATATTCGATTCTAGATCCAGAAAAATTAAAACATCGTTACTCCTCAGGAAAAAATGCTAGAATCGAACGTCTTAAATAAATTTAATAAACAAATAAAGTTACACACGGATGTTCTTACAATTTAATTTTATCGTGATATTTAAGCAAGAAAACTAAAGTATTCGTTTTTAGGTCCAGAAAAATTTAAACACCGTTTCTCCTCAGGAAAAAATGATAGAATCAAACTTATTAAATAAATTTAATAAACGAATAAAGTTACTCAGGGATATTCTTACAATTAAATTTTATCGTGATATTTAAGCGAGAAAACTAAAATATTCGTTTCTAGTTCCAAAATAATAAAAACATCGTACTCGTCAGGAAAAAATGCTAGAATCGATCTTATTAAAAAAATCTAATAAACAAATAAAGTTACTCAGGGATATTACAATTTAATTTTATCGTGATATTTAAGCAAGAAAACAAAAATATTCGTTTTTAGTTCCAGAAAAATTTAAATATCGTTTCTCCTCAGGAAAAAATGCTAGAATCAAACGTACTAAATAAATTTAATAAACAAATAATGTTACTCAGGGATATTCTTACAATTTAATTTTATCGTGATATTTAAGCAAGAAAACGAAAATATTCCTTTTTAGTTCCAGAAAAATTTAAACATCGTTTCTCCTCAGGAAAAATTGCTAGAATCAAACTTATTAAATCAATTTAATAAACAAATAGTGTTACTCAGGGATATTCTTACAATTTAATTTTATCATGATATTTAAGCAAGAAAACTAAAATATTTGTTTTTAGTTCCAGAAAAATTTAAATATCGTTTCTCCTCAGAAAAAAATGCTAGAATCGAACTTATTAAATAAATTTAATAAACGAATAATGTTACTCAGGGATATTCTTACAATTTAATTTTATCGTGATATTTAATACAAGAAAACTAAAATATTCGTTTCTAGATCCAGAAAAATTAAAACATCGTTACTCCTCAGGAAAAAATGCTAGAATCGAACGTCTTAAATAAATTTAATAAACAAATAAAGTTACTCACGGATGTTCTTACAATTTAATTTTATCGTGATATTTAAGCAAGAAAACTAAAGTATTCGTTTTTAGCTCCAGAAAAATTTAAACACCGTTTCTCCTCAGGAAAAAATGATAGAATCAAACTTATTAAATAAATTTAATAAACGAATAAAGTTACTCACGGATATTCTTACAATTTAATTTTATCGTGATATTTAAGCGAGAAAAATAAAATATTCGTTTCTAGTTCCAAAATAATAAAAACATCGTTACTCGTCAGGAAAAAATGCTAGAATCAAACTTATTAAATAAATTTAATACACAAATAATGTTACTCTGGGATATTGTTACAATTTAATTTTATCGTGATATTTAAGCAATAAAACTAAAATATTCGTTTCTAGATCCAGAAAAATTAAAACATCGTTACTCCTCAGGAAAAAATGCTAGAATCGAACGTCTTAAATAAATTTAATAAACAAATAAAGTTACACACGGATGTTCTTACAATTTAATTTTATCGTGATATTTAAGCAAGAAAACTAAAGTATTCGTTTTTAGGTCCAGAAAAATTTAAACACCGTTTCTCCTCAGGAAAAAATGATAGAATCAAACTTATTAAATAAATTTAATAAACGAATAAAGTTACTCAGGGATATTCTTACAATTAAATTTTATCGTGATATTTAAGCGAGAAAACTAAAATATTCGTTTCTAGTTCCAAAATAATAAAAACATCGTTACTCGTCAGGAAAAAATGCTAGAATCGATCTTATTAAAAAAATCTAATAACAAATAAAGTTACTCAGGGATATTACAATTTAATTTTATCGTGATATTTAAGCAAGAAAACAAAAATATTCGTTTTTAGTTCCAGAAAAATTTAAACATCGTTCCTCCTCAGGAAAAAATGCTAGAATCAAACGTACTAAATAATTAATTAATAATTAAATAATAAACAAATAATGTTACTCAGGGATATTCTTACAATTTAATTTTATCGTGATATTTAAGCAAGAAAACTAAAATATTCGTTTCTAGATCCAGAAAAATTAAAACATCGTTACTCCTCAGGAAAAAATGCTAGAATCAAACTTACTAAATAAATTTAAAAAACAAATAATGTTACTCAGGGATATTGTTACAATTTAATTTTATCGTGATATTTAAGCAAGAAAACTAAAATATTCGTTTTTAGTTCCAGAAAAATTTAAACATCGTTCCTCCTCAGGAAAAAATGCTAGAATCAAACGTACTAAATAATTAATTAATAATTAAATAATAAACAAATAATGTTACTCAGGGATATCCTTACAATTTAATTTTATCGTGATATTTAAGCAAGAAAACAAAAATATTCGTTTTTAGTTCCAGAAAAATTTAAACATCGTTTCTCCTCAGGAAAAATTGCTAGAATCAAACTTATTAAATCAATTTAATAAACAAATAGTGTTACTCTGGGATATTCTTACAATTTAATTTTATCATGATATTTAAGCAAGAAAACTAAAATATTCGTTTTTAGTTCCAGAAAAATTTAAATATCGTTTCTCCTCAGGAAAAAATGCTAGAATCGAACTAATTAAATAAATTTAATAAACAAATAATGTTCCTCAATTTAATTTTATCGTGATATTTAAGCAAGAAAACTAAAATATTCGATTCTAGATCCAGAAAAATTAAAACATCGTTACTCCTCAGGAAAAAATGCTAGAATCGAACGTCTTAAATAAATTTAATAAACAAATAAAGTTACACACGGATGTTCTTACAATTTAATTTTATCGTGATATTTAAGCAAGAAAACTAAAGTATTCGTTTTTAGGTCCAGAAAAATTTAAACACCGTTTCTCCTCAGGAAAAAATGATAGAATCAAACTTATTAAATAAATTTAATAAACGAATAAAGTTACTCAGGGATATTCTTACAATTAAATTTTATCGTGATATTTAAGCGAGAAAACTAAAATATTCGTTTCTAGTTCCAAAATAATAAAAACATCGTACTCGTCAGGAAAAAATGCTAGAATCGATCTTATTAAAAAAATCTAATAAACAAATAAAGTTACTCAGGGATATTACAATTTAATTTTATCGTGATATTTAAGCAAGAAAACAAAAATATTCGTTTTTAGTTCCAGAAAAATTTAAATATCGTTTCTCCTCAGGAAAAAATGCTAGAATCAAACGTACTAAATAAATTTAATAAACAAATAATGTTACTCAGGGATATTCTTACAATTTAATTTTATCGTGATATTTAAGCAAGAAAACGAAAATATTCCTTTTTAGTTCCAGAAAAATTTAAACATCGTTTCTCCTCAGGAAAAATTGCTAGAATCAAACTTATTAAATCAATTTAATAAACAAATAGTGTTACTC
Source organism: Pterostichus madidus (assembly GCA_911728475.2). NCBI lineage: Eukaryota > Metazoa > Arthropoda > Insecta > Coleoptera > Carabidae > Pterostichus > Pterostichus madidus. The sequence goes on from OU452319.1 coordinate 13,477,379, forward strand.
AGGGATATTCTTACAATTTAATTTTATCATGATATTTAAGCAAGAAAACTAAAATATTTGTTTTTAGTTCCAGAAAAATTTAAATATCGTTTCTCCTCAGAAAAAAATGCTAGAATCGAACTTATTAAATAAATTTAATAAACGAATAATGTTACTCAGGGATATTCTTACAATTTAATTTTATCGTGATATTTAATACAAGAAAACTAAAATATTCGTTTCTAGATCCAGAAAAATTAAAACATCGTTACTCCTCAGGAAAAAATGCTAGAATCGAACGTCTTAAATAAATTTAATAAACAAATAAAGTTACTCACGGATGTTCTTACAATTTAATTTTATCGTGATATTTAAGCAAGAAAACTAAAGTATTCGTTTTTAGCTCCAGAAAAATTTAAACACCGTTTCTCCTCAGGAAAAAATGATAGAATCAAACTTATTAAATAAATTTAATAAACGAATAAAGTTACTCACGGATATTCTTACAATTTAATTTTATCGTGATATTTAAGCGAGAAAAATAAAATATTCGTTTCTAGTTCCAAAATAATAAAAACATCGTTACTCGTCAGGAAAAAATGCTAGAATCAAACTTATTAAATAAATTTAATACACAAATAATGTTACTCTGGGATATTGTTACAATTTAATTTTATCGTGATATTTAAGCAATAAAACTAAAATATTCGTTTCTAGATCCAGAAAAATTAAAACATCGTTACTCCTCAGGAAAAAATGCTAGAATCGAACGTCTTAAATAAATTTAATAAACAAATAAAGTTACACACGGATGTTCTTACAATTTAATTTTATCGTGATATTTAAGCAAGAAAACTAAAGTATTCGTTTTTAGGTCCAGAAAAATTTAAACACCGTTTCTCCTCAGGAAAAAATGATAGAATCAAACTTATTAAATAAATTTAATAAACGAATAAAGTTACTCAGGGATATTCTTACAATTAAATTTTATCGTGATATTTAAGCGAGAAAACTAAAATATTCGTTTCTAGTTCCAAAATAATAAAAACATCGTTACTCGTCAGGAAAAAATGCTAGAATCGATCTTATTAAAAAAATCTAATAACAAATAAAGTTACTCAGGGATATTACAATTTAATTTTATCGTGATATTTAAGCAAGAAAACAAAAATATTCGTTTTTAGTTCCAGAAAAATTTAAATATCGTTTCTCCTCAGGAAAAAATGCTAGAATCAAACGTACTAAATAAATTTAATAAACAAATAATGTTACTCAGGGATATTCTTACAATTTAATTTTATCGTGATATTTAAGCAAGAAAACGAAAATATTCCTTTTTAGTTCCAGAAAAATTTAAACATCGTTTCTCCTCAGGAAAAATTGCTAGAATCAAACTTATTAAATAAATTTAATAAACAAATAGTGTTACTCAGGGATATTCTTACAATTTAATTTTATCATGATATTTAAGCAAGAAAACTAAAATATTTGTTTTTAGTTCCAGAAAAATTTAAATATCGTTTCTCCTCAGAAAAAAATGCTAGAATCGAACTTATTAAATAAATTTAATAAACGAATAATGTTACTCAGGGATATTCTTACAATTTAATTTTATCGTGATATTTAATACAAGAAAACTAAAATATTCGTTTCTAGATCCAGAAAAATTAAAACATCGTTACTCCTCAGGAAAAAATGCTAGAATCGAACGTCTTAAATAAATTTAATAAACAAATAAAGTTACTCACGGATGTTCTTACAATTTAATTTTATCGTGATATTTAAGCAAGAAAACTAAAGTATTCGTTTTTAGCTCCAGAAAAATTTAAACACCGTTTCTCCTCAGGAAAAAATGATAGAATCAAACTTATTAAATAAATTTAATAAACGAATAAAGTTACTCACGGATATTCTTACAATTTAATTTTATCGTGATATTTAAGCGAGAAAACTAAAATATTCGTTTCTAGTTCCAAAATAATAAAAACATCGTTACTCGTCAGGAAAAAATGCTAGAATCAAACTTATTAAATAAATTTAATACACAAATAATGTTACTCAGGGATATTGTTACAATTTAATTTTATCGTGATATTTAAGCAAGAAAACTAAAATATTCGTTTTTAGTTCCAGAAAAATTTAAACATCGTTCCTCCTCAGGAAAAAATGCTAGAATCAAACGTACTAAATAATTAATTAATAATTAAATAATAAACAAATAATGTTACTCAGGGATATTCTTACAATTTAATTTTATCGTGATATTTAAGCAAGAAAACTAAAATATTCGTTTCTAGATCCAGAAAAATTAAAACATCGTTACTCCTCAGGAAAAAATGCTAGAATCAAACTTACTAAATAAATTTAAAAAACAAATAATGTTACTCAGGGATATTCTTACAATTTAATTTTATCGTGATATTTAAGCAAGAAAACAAAAATATTCGTTTTTAGTTCCAGAAAAATTTAAACATCGTTTCTCCTCAGGAAAAATTGCTAGAATCAAACTTATTAAATCAATATAATAAACAAATAGTGTTACTCAGGGATATTCTTACAATTTAATTTTATCGTGATATTTAAGCAAGAAAACTAAAATATTCGTTTCTAGATCCAGAAAAATTAAAACATCGTTACTCCTCAGGAAAAAATGCTAGAATCAAACGTATTAAATAAATTTAATAAACAATTAGTGTTACTCAGGGATATTCTTACAATTTAATTTTATCGTGATATTTAAGCAAGAAAACTAAAATATTCCTTTTTAGTTCCAGAAAAATTTAAACATCGTTTCTCCTCTGGAAAAATTGCTAGAATCAAACTTATTAAATCAATTTAATAAACAAATAAAGTTACTCACGGATGTTCTTACAATTTAATTTTATCGTGATATTTAAGCAAGAAAACTAAAGTATTCGTTTTTAGGTCCAGAAAAATTTAAACACCGTTTCTCCTCAGGAAAAAATGATAGAATCAAACGTACTAAATAAATTTAATAAACAAATAATGTTACTCAGGGATATTCTTACAATTTAATTTTATCGTGATATTTAAGCAAGAAAAGTAAAATATTCGTTTCTAGATCCAGAAAAATTAAAACATCGTTACTCCTCAGGAAAAAATGCTAGAATCAAACTTATTAAATAAATTTAATAAACAATTAGTGTTACTCAGGGATATTCTTACAATTTAATTTTATCGTGATATTTAAGCAAGAAAACAAAAATATTCGTTTTTAGTACCAGAAAAATTTAAACATCGTTTCTCCTCAGGAAAAATTGCTAGAATCAAACTTATTAAATCAATATAATAAACAAATAGTGTTACTCAGGGATATTCTTACAATTTAATTTTATCGTGATATTTAAGCAAGAAAACTAAAATATTCGTTTCTAGATCCAGAAAAATTAAAACATCGTTACTCCTCAGGAAAAAATGATAGAATCAAACTTATTAAATAAATTTAATAAACGAATAAAGTTACTCAGGGATAATCTTACAATTTAATTTTATCGTGATATTTAAGCGAGAAAACTAAAATATTCGTTTTTAGTTCCAGAAAAATTTAAATATCGTTTCTCCTCAGGAAAAAATGCTAGAATCGAACTAATTAAATAAATTTAATAAACAAATAATGTTCCTCAGGGATATTCTTACAATTTAATTTTATCGTGATATTTAAGCAAGAAAACAAAAATATTCGTTTCTAGATCCAGAAAAATTAAAACATCGTTACTCCTCAGGAAAAAATGCTAGAATCGAACGTCTTAAATAAATTTAATAAACAAATAAAGTTACTCACGGATGTTCTTACAATTTAATTTTATCATGATATTTAAGCAAGAAAACTAAAGTATTCGTTTTTAGCTCCAGAAAAATTTAAACACCGTTTCTCCTCAGGAAAAAATGATAGAATCAAACTTATTAAATAAATTTAATAAACGAATAAAGTTACTCACGGATATTCTTACAATTTAATTTTATCGTGATATTTAAGCGAGAAAAATAAAATATTCGTTTCTAGTTCCAAAATAATAAAAACATCGTTACTCGTCAGGAAAAAATGCTAGAATCAAACTTATTAAATAAATTTAATACACAAATAATGTTACTCTGGGATATTGTTACAATTTAATTTTATCGTGATATTTAAGCAATAAAACTAAAATATTCGTTTCTAGATCCAGAAAAATTAAAACATCGTTACTCCTCAGGAAAAAATGCTAGAATCGAACGTCTTAAATAAATTTAATAAACAAATAAAGTTACACACGGATGTTCTTACAATTTAATTTTATCGTGATATTTAAGCAAGAAAACTAAAGTATTCGTTTTTAGGTCCAGAAAAATTTAAACACCGTTTCTCCTCAGGAAAAAATGATAGAATCAAACTTATTAAATAAATTTAATAAACGAATAAAGTTACTCAGGGATATTCTTACAATTAAATTTTATCGTGATATTTAAGCGAGAAAACTAAAATATTCGTTTCTAGTTCCAAAATAATAAAAACATCGTTACTCGTCAGGAAAAAATGCTAGAATCGATCTTATTAAAAAAATCTAATAACAAATAAAGTTACTCAGGGATATTACAATTTAATTTTATCGTGATATTTAAGCAAGAAAACAAAAATATTCGTTTTTAGTTCCAGAAAAATTTAAATATCGTTTCTCCTCAGGAAAAAATGCTAGAATCAAACGTACTAAATAAATTTAATAAACAAATAATGTTACTCAGGGATATTCTTACAATTTAATTTTATCGTGATATTTAAGCAAGAAAACGAAAATATTCCTTTTTAGTTCCAGAAAAATTTAAACATCGTTTCTCCTCAGGAAAAATTGCTAGAATCAAACTTATTAAATCAATTTAATAAACAAATAGTGTTACTCAGGGATATTCTTACAATTTAATTTTATCATGATATTTAAGCAAGAAAACTAAAATATTTGTTTTTAGTTCCAGAAAAATTTAAATATCGTTTCTCCTCAGAAAAAAATGCTAGAATCGAACTTATTAAATAAATTTAATAAACGAATAATGTTACTCAGGGATATTCTTACAATTTAATTTTATCGTGATATTTAATACAAGAAAACTAAAATATTCGTTTCTAGATCCAGAAAAATTAAAACATCGTTACTCCTCAGGAAAAAATGCTAGAATCGAACGTCTTAAATAAATTTAATAAACAAATAAAGTTACTCACGGATGTTCTTACAATTTAATTTTATCGTGATATTTAAGCAAGAAAACTAAAGTATTCGTTTTTAGCTCCAGAAAAATTTAAACACCGTTTCTCCTCAGGAAAAAATGATAGAATCAAACTTATTAAATAAATTTAATAAACGAATAAAGTTACTCACGGATATTCTTACAATTTAATTTTATCGTGATATTTAAGCGAGAAAACTAAAATATTCGTTTCTAGTTCCAAAATAATAAAAACATCGTTACTCGTCAGGAAAAAATGCTAGAATCAAACTTATTAAATAAATTTAATACACAAATAATGTTACTCAGGGATATTGTTACAATTTAATTTTATCGTGATATTTAAGCAAGAAAACTAAAATATTCGTTTTTAGTTCCAGAAAAATTTAAACATCGTTCCTCCTCAGGAAAAAATGCTAGAATCAAACGTACTAAATAATTAATTAATAATTAAATAATAAACAAATAATGTTACTCAGGGATATTCTTACAATTTAATTTTATCGTGATATTTAAGCAAGAAAACTAAAATATTCGTTTCTAGATCCAGAAAAATTAAAACATCGTTACTCCTCAGGAAAAAATGCTAGAATCAAACTTACTAAATAAATTTAAAAAACAAATAATGTTACTCAGGGATATTCTTACAATTTAATTTTATCGTGATATTTAAGCAAGAAAACAAAAATATTCGTTTTTAGTTCCAGAAAAATTTAAACATCGTTTCTCCTCAGGAAAAATTGCTAGAATCAAACTTATTAAATCAATATAATAAACAAATAGTGTTACTCAGGGATATTCTTACAATTTAATTTTATCGTGATATTTAAGCAAGAAAACTAAAATATTCGTTTCTAGATCCAGAAAAATTAAAACATCGTTACTCCTCAGGAAAAAATGCTAGAATCAAACGTATTAAATAAATTTAATAAACAATTAGTGTTACTCAGGGATATTCTTACAATTTAATTTTATCGTGATATTTAAGCAAGAAAACTAAAATATTCCTTTTTAGTTCCAGAAAAATTTAAACATCGTTTCTCCTCTGGAAAAATTGCTAGAATCAAACTTATTAAATCAATTTAATAAACAAATAAAGTTACTCACGGATGTTCTTACAATTTAATTTTATCGTGATATTTAAGCAAGAAAACTAAAGTATTCGTTTTTAGGTCCAGAAAAATTTAAACACCGTTTCTCCTCAGGAAAAAATGATAGAATCAAACGTACTAAATAAATTTAATAAACAAATAATGTTACTCAGGGATATTCTTACAATTTAATTTTATCGTGATATTTAAGCAAGAAAAGTAAAATATTCGTTTCTAGATCCAGATAAATTAAAACATCGTTACTCCTCAGGAAAAAATGCTAGAATCAAACTTATTAAATAAATTTAATAAACAATTAGTGTTACTCAGGGATATTCTTACAATTTAATTTTATCGTGATATTTAAGCAAGAAAACAAAAATATTCGTTTTTAGTACCAGAAAAATTTAAACATCGTTTCTCCTCAGGAAAAATTGCTAGAATCAAACTTATTAAATCAATATAATAAACAAATAGTGTTACTCAGGGATATTCTTACAATTTAATTTTATCGTGATATTTAAGCAAGAAAACTAAAATATTCGTTTCTAGATCCAGAAAAATTAAAACATCGTTACTCCTCAGGAAAAAATGATAGAATCAAACTTATTAAATAAATTTAATAAACGAATAAAGTTACTCAGGGATAATCTTACAATTTAATTTTATCGTGATATTTAAGCGAGAAAACTAAAATATTCGTTTTTAGTTCCAGAAAAATTTAAATATCGTTTCTCCTCAGGAAAAAATGCTAGAATCGAACTAATTAAATAAATTTAATAAACAAATAATGTTCCTCAGGGATATTCTTACAATTTAATTTTATCGTGATATTTAAGCAAGAAAACAAAAATATTCGTTTCTAGATCCAGAAAAATTAAAACATCGTTACTCCTCAGGAAAAAATGCTAGAATCGAACGTCTTAAATAAATTTAATAAACAAATAAAGTTACTCACGGATGTTCTTACAATTTAATTTTATCATGATATTTAAGCAAGAAAACTAAAGTATTCGTTTTTAGTTCCAGAAAAATTTAAACACCGTTTCTCCTCAGGAAAAAATGATAGAATCAAACTTATTAAATAAATTTAATAAACGAATAAAGTTACTCAGGGATAATCTTACAATTTAATTTTATCGTGATATTTAAGCGAGAAAACTAAAATATTCGTTTCTAGTTCCAAAATAATAAAAACATCGTTACTCGTAAGGAAAAAATGCTAGAATCAAACTTATTAAATAAATTTAATACACAAATAAAGTTACTCAGGGATATTCTTACAATTTAATTTTATCGCAAGAAAACTAAATATTCGTTTTTAGTTCCAGAAAATTTAAACATCGTTTCTCCTCAGGAAAAAATGCTAGAATCAAACGTACTAAATAAATTTAATAAACAAATAATGTTACTCAGGGATATTCTTACAATTTAATTTTATCGTGATATTTAAGCAAGAAAACTAAAATATTCGTTTCTAGATCCAGAAAAATTAAAACATCGTTACTCCTCAGGAAAAAATGCTAGAATCAAACTTACTAAATAAATTTAATAAACAAATAATGTTACTCAGGGATATTCTTACAATTTAATTTTATCGTGATATTTAAGCAAGAAAACAAAAATATTCCTTTTTAGTTCCAGAAAAATTTAAACATCGTTTCTCCTCAGGAAAAATTGCTAGAATCAAACTTATTAAATCAATTTAATAAACAAATAGTGTTACTCAGGGATATTCTTACAATTTAATTTTATCATGATATTTAAGCAAGAAAACTAAAATATTCGTTTTTAGTTCCAGAAAAATTTAAATATCGTTTCTCCTCAGGAAAAAATGCTAGAATCGAACTAATTAAATAAATTTAATAAACAAATAATGTTCCTCAGGGATATTCTTACAATTTAATTTTATCGTGATATTTAAGCAAGAAAACAAAAATATTCGTTTCTAGATCCAGAAAAATTAAAACATCGTTACTCCTCAGGAAAAAATGCTAGAATCGAACGTCTTAAATAAATTTAATAAACAAATAAAGTTACTCACGGATGTTCTTACAATTTAATTTTATCGTGATATTTAAGCAAGAAAACTAAAGTATTCGTTTTTAGGTCCAGAAAAATTTAAACACCGTTTCTCCTCAGGAAAAAATGATAGAATCAAACTTATTAAATAAATTTAATAAACGAATAAAGTTACTCAGGGATAATCTTACAATTTAATTTTATCGTGATATTTAAGCGAGAAAACTAAAATATTCGTTTCTAGTTCCAAAATAATAAAAACATCGTTACTCGTCAGGAAAAAATGCTAGAATCAAACTTATTAAATAAATTTAATACACAAATAAAGTTACTCAGGGATATTGTTACAATTTAATTTTATCGTGATAATTAAGCAAGAAAACTAAAATATTCGTTTTTAGTTCCAGAAAAATTTAAACATCGTTTCTCCTCAGGAAAAAATGCTAGAATCAAACGTACTAAATAAATTTAATAAACAAATAATGTTACTCAGGGATATTCTTACAATTTAATTTTATCGTGATATTTAAGCAAGAAAACTAAAATATTCGTTTCTAGATCCAGAAAAATTAAAACATCGTTACTCCTCAGGATAAAATGCTAGAATCAAACTTATTAAATAAATTTAATAAACAATTAGTGTTACTCAGGGATATTTTTAAAATTTAATTTTATCGTGATATTTAAGCAAGAAAACAAAAATATTCGTTTTTAGTTCCAGAAAAATTTAAACATCGTTTCTCCTCAGGAAAAATTGCTAGAATCAAACTTATTAAATCAATTTAATAAACAAATAGTGTTACACAGGGATATTCTTACAATTTAATTTTATCGTGATATTTAAGCAAGAAAACTAAAATATTCGTTTCTAGATCCAGAAAAATTAAAACATCGTTACTCCTCAGGAAAAAATGCTAGAATCGAACGTCTTAAATAAATTTAATAAACAAATAAAGTTACTCACGGATTTTCTTACAATTTAATTTTATCGTGATATTTAAGCGAGAAAACTAAAATATTCGTTTCTAGTTCCAAAATAATAAAAACATCGTTACTCGTCAGAAAAAAATGCTAGAATCAAACTTATTAAATAAATTTAATACACAAATAAAGTTACTCAGGGATATTGTTACAATTTAATTTTATCGTGATATTTAAGCAAGAAAACTAAAATATTCGTTTTTAGTTCCAGAAAAATTTAAACATCGTTTCTCCTCAGGAAAAATTGCTAGAATCAAACTTATTAAATCAATTTAATAAACAAATGTTACTCAGGGATATTCTTACAATTTAATTTTATCATCATATTTAAGCAAGAAAACTAAAATATTCGTTTTTAGTTCCAGAAAAATTTAAATATCGTTTCTCCTCAGGAAAAAATGCTAGAATCGAACGTCTTAAATAAATTTAATAAACAAATAAAGTTACTCACGGATGTTCTTACAATTTAATTTTATCGTGATATTTAAGCAAGAAAACTAAAATATTCGTTTTTAGTTCCAGAAAAATTTAAATATCGTTTTTCCTCAGGAAAAAATGCTAGAATCAAACTTATTAAATAAATTTAATAAACGAATAAAGTTACTCAGGGATATTCTTACAATTCAATTTTATCGTGATATTTAAGCGAGAAAACTAAAATATTCGTTTCTAGTTCCAAAATAATAAAAACATCGTTACTCGTCAGGAAAAAATGCTAGAATCAAACTTATTAAATAAATTTAATACACAAATAAAGTTACTCAGGGATATTGTTACAATTTAATTTTATCGTGATATTTAAGCAAGAAAACTAAAATATTCGTTTTTAGTTCCAGAAAAATTTAAAAATCGTTTCTCCTCAGGAATAAAGGCTAGAATCAAACGTACTAAATAAATTTAATAAACAAATAATGTTACTCAGGGATATTCTTACAATTTAATTTTATCGTGATATTTAAGCAAGAAAACTAAAATATTCGTTTCTAGATCCAGAAAAATTAAAACATCGTTACTCCTCAGGAAAAAATGCTAGAATCAAACTTATTAAATAAATTTAATAAACAATTAGTGTTACTCAGGGATATTCTTACAATTTAATTTTATCGTGATATTTAAGCAAGAAAACAAAAATATTCGTTTTTAGTTCCAGAAAAATTTAAACATCGTTTCTCCTCAGGAAAAATTGCTAGAATCAAACTTATTAAATCAATTTACTAAACAAATAGTGTTACTCAGGGATATTCTTACAATTTAATTTTATCGTGATATTTAAGCAAGAAAACTAAAATATTCGTTTCTAGATGTAGAAAAATTAAAACATCGTTACTCCTCAGGAAAAAATGCTAGAATCGAACGTCTTAAATAAATTTAATAAACAAATCAAGTTACTCACGGATGTTCTTACAATTTAATTTTATCGTGATATTTAAGCAAGAAAACTAAAGTATTCGTTTTTAGCTCCAGAAAAATTTAAACACCGTTTCTCCTCAGGAAAAAATGATAGAATCAAACTTATTAAATAAATTTAATAAACGAATAAAGTTACTCAGGGATATTCTTACAATTAAATTTTATCGTGATATTTAAGCGAGAAAACTAAAATATTCGTTTCTAGTTCCAAAATAATAAAAACATCGTTACTCGTCAGGAAAAAATGCTATAATCGATCTTATTAAAAAAATCTAATAAACAAAAAAAGTTACTGAGGGATATTCTTACAATTTAATTTTATCGTGATATTTAAGCAAGAAAACTAAAATATTCGTTTCTAGATCCAGAAAAATTAAAACATCGTTACTCCTCAGGAAAAAATGCTAGAATCGAACGTCTTAAATAAATTTAATAAACAAATAAAGTTACTCACGGATGTTCTTACAATTTAATTTTATCGTGATATTTAAGCGAGAAAACTAAAATATACGTTTCTAGTTCCAAAATAATAAAAACATCGTTACTCGTCAGGAAAAAATGCTAGAATCAAACTTATTAAATAAATTTAATACACAAATTAAGTTACTCAGGGATATTGTTACAATTTAATTTTATCGTGATATTCTAGCAAGAAAACTAAAATATTCGTTTTTAGTTCCAGAAAAATTTAAACATCGTTTCTCCTCAGGAAAAAATGCTAGAATCAAACGTACTAAATAAATTTAATAAACAAATAATGTTACTCAGGGATATTCTTACAATTTAATTTTATCGTGATATTTAAGCAAGAAAACTAAAATATTCGTTTCTAGATCCAGAAAAATTAAAACATCGTTACTCCTCAGGAAAAAATGCTAGAATCAAACTTATTAAATAAATTTAATACACAAATAAAGTTACTCAGGGATATTGTTACAATTTAATTTTATCGTGATATTTAAGCAAGAAAACTAAAATATTCGTTTTTAGTTCCAGAAAAATTTAAACATCGTTTCTCCTCATGAATAAAGGCTAGAATCAAACGTACTAAATAAATTTAATAAACAATTAGTGTTACTCAGGGATATTCTTACAATTTAATTTTATCGTGATATTTAAGCAAGAAAACAAAAATATTCGTTTTTAGCTCCAGAAAAATTTAAACACCGTTTCTCCTCAGGAAAAAATGATAGAATCAAACTTATTAAATAAATTTAATAAACGAATAAAGTTACTCAGGGATATTCTTACAATTAAATTTTATCGTGATATTTAAGCGAGAAAACTAAAATATTCGTTTCTAGTTCCAAAATAATAAAAACATCGTTACTCGTCAGGAAAAAATGCTATAATCGATCTTATTAAAAAAATCTAATAAACAAAATAAGTTACTGAGGGATATTCTTACAATTTAATTTTATCGTGATATTTAAGCAAGAAAACTAAAATATTCGTTTCTAGATCCAGAAAAATTAAAACATCGTTACTCCTCAGGAAAAAATGCTAGAATCGAACGTCTTAAATAAATTTAATAAACAAATAAAGTTACTCACGGATGTTCTTACAATTTAATTTTATCGTGATATTTAAGCAAGAAAACTAAAGTATTCGTTTTTAGCTCCAGAAAAATTTAAACACCGTTTCTCCTCAGGAAAAAATGCTAGAATCAAACTTATTAAATAAATTTAATAAACGAATAAAGTTACTCAGGGATATTCTTACAATTTAATTTTATCGTGATATTTAAGCGAGAAAACTAAAATATACGTTTCTAGTTCCAAAATAATAAAAACATCGTTACTCGTCAGGAAAAAATGCTAGAATCAAACTTATTAAATAAATTTAATACACAAATAAAGTTACTCAGGGATATTGTTACAATTTAATTTTATCGTGATATTTAAGCAAGAAAACTAAAATATTCGTTTTTAGTTCCAGAAAAATTTAAACATCGTTTCTCCTCAGGAAAAAATGCTAGAATCAAACGTATTAAATAAATTTAATAAACAAATAATGTTACTCAGGGATATTCTTACAATTTAATTTTATCGTGATATTTAAGCAAGAAAACTAAAATATTCGTTTCTAGATCCAGAAAAATTAAAACATCGTTACTCCTCAGGAAAAAATGCTAGAATCAAACTTATTAAATAAATTTAATAAACAATTAGTGTTACTCAGGGATATTCTTACAATTTAATTTTATCGTGATATTTAAGCAAGAAAACAAAAATATTCGTTTTTAGTTCCAGAAAAATTTAAACATCGTTTCTCCTCAGGAAAAATTGCTAGAATCAAACTTATTAAATCAATTTAATAAACAAATAGTGTTACTCAGGGATATTCTTACAATTTAATTTTATCGTGATATTTAAGCAAGAAAACTAAAATATTCGTTTCTAGATCCAGAAAAATTAAAACATCGTTACTCCTCAGGAAAAAATGCTAGAATCGAACGTCTTAAATAAATTTAATAAACAAATAAAGTTACTCACGGATTTTCTTACAATTTAATTTTATCGTGATATTTAAGCGAGAAAACTAAAATATTCGTTTCTAGTTCCAAAATAATAAAAACATCGTTACTCGTCAGAAAAAAATGCTAGAATCAAACTTATTAAATAAATTTAATATACAAATAAAGTTACTCAGGGATATTGTTACAATTTAATTTTATCGTGATATTTAAGCAAGAAAACTAAAATATTCGTTTTTAGTTCCAGAAAAATTTAAACATCGTTTCTCCTCAGGAAAAAATGCTAGAATCAAACTTATTAAATAAATTTAATAAACAAATAATGTTACTTAGGGATATTCTTACAATTAAATTTTATCGTGATATTTAAGCAAGATAACTAAAATATTCGTTTCTAGATCCAGAAAAATTAAAACATCGTTACTCCTCAGGAAAAAATGCTAGAATCGAACGTCTTAAATAAATTTAATAAACAAATAAAGTTACTCACGTTCTTACAATTTAATTTTATCGTGATATTTAAGCAAGAAAACTAAAATATTCGTTTTTAGTTCCAGAAAAATTTAAATATCGCTTCTCCTCAGGAAAAAATGCTAGAATCAAACTTATTAAATAAATTTAATAAACGAATAAAGTTACTCAGGGATATTCTTACAATTCAATTTTATCGTGATATTTAAGCGAGAAAACTAAAATATTCGTTTCTAGATCCAGAAAAATTAAAACATCGTTACTCCTCAGGAAAAAATGCTAGAATCAAACTTATTAAATAAATTTAATACACAAATAAAGTTACTCAGGGATATTGTTACAATTTAATTTTATCGTGATATTTAAGCAAGAAAACTAAAATATTCGTTTTTAGTTCCAGAAAAATTTAAACATCGTTTCTCCTCAGGAATAAAGGCTAGAATCAAACGTACTAAATAAATTTAATAAACAAATAATGTTACTCAGGGATATTCTTACAATTTAATTTTATCGTGATATTTAAGCAAGAAAACTAAAATATTCGTTTCTAGATCCAGAAAAATTAAAACATCGTTACTCCTCAGGAAAAAATGCTAGAATCAAACTTATTAAATAAATTTAATACACAAATAAAGTTACTCAGGGATATTGTTACAATTTAATTTTATCGTGATATTTAAGCAAGAAAACTAAAATATTCGTTTTTAGTTCCAGAAAAATTTAAACATCGTTTCTCCTCAGGAATAAAGGCTAGAATCAAACGTACTAAATAAATTTAATAAACAATTAGTGTTACTCAGGGATATTCTTACAATTTAATTTTATCGTGATATTTAAGCAAGAAAACAAAAATATTCGTTTTTAGCTCCAGAAAAATTTAAACACCGTTTCTCCTCAGGAAAAAATGATAGAATCAAACTTATTAAATAAATTTAATAAACGAATAAAGTTACTCAGGGATATTCTTACAATTAAATTTTATCGTGATATTTAAGCGAGAAAACTAAAATATTCGTTTCTAGTTCCAAAATAATAAAAACATCGTTACTCGTCAGGAAAAAATGCTATAATCGATCTTATTAAAAAAATCTAATAAACAAAAAAAGTTACTGAGGGATATTCTTACAATTTAATTTTATCGTGATATTTAAGCAAGAAAACTAAAATATTCGTTTCTAGATCCAGAAAAATTAAAACATCGTTACTCCTCAGGAAAAAATGCTAGAATCGAACGTCTTAAATAAATTTAATAAACAAATAAAGTTACTCACGGATGTTCTTACAATTTAATTTTATCGTGATATTTAAGCAAGAAAACAAAAATATTCGTTTTTAGTTCCAGAAAAATTTAAACATCGTTTCTCCTCAGGAAAAATTGCTAGAATCAAACTTATTAAATCAATTTAATAAACAAATAATGTTACTCAGGGATATTCTTACAATTTAATTTTATCATCATATTTAAGCAAGAAAACTAAAATATTCGTTTTTAGTTCCAGAAAAATTTAAATATCGTTTCTCCTCAGGAAAAAATGCTAGAATCGAACTTATTAAATAAATTTAATAAACAAATAATGTTACTCAGGGATATTTTTACAATTTAATTTTATCGTAATATTTAAGCAAGAAAACTAAAATATTCGTTTTTAGTTCCAGAAAAATTTAAACATCGTTTCTCCTCAGGAAAAAATGCTAGAATCAAACGTACTAAATAAATTTAATAAACAAATAATGTTACTCAGGGATATTCTTACAATTTAATTTTATCGTGATATTTAAGCAAGAAAACTAAAATATTCGTTTCTAGATCCAGAAAAATTAAAACATCGTTACTCCTCAGGAAAAAATGCTAGAATCAAACTTATTAAATAAATTTAATAAACAATTAGTGTTACTCAGGGATATTCTTACAATTTAATTTTATCGTGATATTTAAGCAAAAAAACAAAAATATTCGTTTCTAGATCCAGAAAAATTAAAACATCGTTACTCCTCAGGAAAAAATGCTAGAATCGAACGTCTTAAATAAATTTAATAAACAAATAAAGTTACTCACGGATTTTCTTACAATTTAATTTTATCGTGATATTTAAGCGAGAAAACTAAAATATTCGTTTCTAGTTCCAAAATAATAAAAACATCGTTACTCGTCAGAAAAAAATGCTAGAATCAAACTTATTAAATAAATTTAATACACAAATAAAGTTACTCAGGGATATTGTTACAATTTAATTTTATCGTGATATTTAAGCAAGAAAACTAAAATATTCGTTTTTAGTTCCAGAAAAATTTAAACATCGTTTCTCCTCAGGAAAAAATGCTAGAATCAAACTTATTAAATAAATTTAATAAACAAATAAAGTTACTTAGGGATATTCTTACAATTAAATTTTATCGTGATATTTAAGCAAGATAACTAAAATATTCGTTTCTAGATCCAGAAAAATTAAAACATCGTTACTCCTCAGGAAAAAATGCTAGAATCGAACGTCTTAAATAAATTTAATAAACAAATAAAGTTACTCACGGATGTTCTTACAATTTAATTTTATCGTGATATTTAAGCAAGAAAACTAAAATATTCGTTTTTAGTTCCAGAAAAATTTAAATATCGTTTCTCCTCAGGAAAAAATGCTAGAATCAAACTTATTAAATAAATTTAATAAACGAATAAAGTTACTCAGGGATATTCTTACAATTCAATTTTATCGTGATATTTAAGCGAGAAAACTAAAATATTCGTTTCTAGTTCCAAAATAATAAAAACATCGTTACTCGTCAGGAAAAAATGCTAGAATCAAACTTATTAAATAAATTTAATACACAAATAAAGTTACTCAGGGATATTGTTACAATTTAATTTTATCGTGATATTTAAGCAAGAAAACTAAAATATTCGTTTTTAGTTCCAGAAAAATTTAAACATCGTTTCTTCTCAGGAATAAAGGCTAGAATCAAACGTACTAAATAAATTTAATAAACAAATAATGTTACTCAGGGATGTTCTTACAATTTAATTTTATCTTGATATTTAAGCAAGAAAACTAAAATATTCGTTTCTAGATCCAGAAAAATTAAAACATCGTTACTCTTTAGGAAAAAATGCTAGAATCAAACTTATTAAATAAATTTAATAAACAATTAGTGTTACTCAGGGATATTCTTACAATTTAATTTTATCGTGATATTTAAGCAAGAAAACAAAAATATTCGTTTTTAGTTCCAGAAAAATTTAAACATCGTTTCTCCTCAGGAAAAATTGCTAGAATCAAACTTATTAAATCAATTTAATAAACAAATAGTGTTACTCAGGGATATTCTTACAATTTAATTTTATCGTGATATTTAAGCAAGAAAACTAAAATATTCGTTTCTAGATCTAGAAAAATTAAAACATCGTTACTCCTCAGGAAAAAATGCTAGAATCGAACGTCTTAAATAAATTTAATAAACAAATAAAGTTACTCACGGATGTTCTTACAATTTAATTTTATCGTGATATTTAAGCAAGAAAACTAAAGTATTCGTTTTTAGCTCCAGAAAAATTTAAACACCGTTTCTCCTCAGGAAAAAATGATAGAATCAAACTTATTAAATAAATTTAATAAACGAATAAAGTTACTCAGGGATATTCTTACAATTAAATTTTATCGTGATATTTAAGCGAGAAAACTAAAATATTCGTTTCTAGTTCCAAAATAATAAAAACATCGTTACTCGTCAGGAAAAAATGCTATAATCGATCTTATTAAAAAAATCTAATAAACAAAAAAAGTTACTGAGGGATATTCTTACAATTTAATTTTATCGTGATATTTAAGCAAGAAAACTAAAATATTCGTTTCTAGATCCAGAAAAATTAAAACATCGTTACTCCTCAGGAAAAAATGCTAGAATCGAACGTCTTAAATAAATTTAATAAACAAATAAAGTTACTCACGGATGTTCTTACAATTTAATTTTATCGTTATATTTAAGCAAGAAAACTAAAGTATTCGTTTTTAGCTCCAGAAAAATTTAAACACCGTTTCTCCTCAGGAAAAAGTGCTAGAATCAAACTTATTAAATAAATTTAATAAACGAATAAAGTTACTCAGGGATATTCTTACAATTTAATTTTATCGTGATATTTAAGCGAGAAAACTAAAATATACGTTTCTAGTTCCAAAATAATAAAAACATCGTTTCTCCTCAGGAAAAAGTGCTAGAATCAAACTTATTAAATAAATTTAATAAACGAATAAAGTTACTCAGGGATATTCTTACAATTTAATTTTATCGTGATATTTAAGCGAGAAAACTAAAATATACGTTTCTAGTTCCAAAATAATAAAAACATCGTTTCTCCTCAGGAAAAAATGCTAGAATCAAACGTACTAAATAAATTTAATAAACAAATAATGTTACTCAGGGATATTCTTACAATTTAATTTTATCGTGATATTTAAGCAAGAAAACTAAAATATTCGTTTCTAGATCCAGAAAAATTAAAACATCGTTACTCCTCAGGAAAAAGAGCTAGAATCGAACGTCTTAAATAAATTTAATAAACAAATAAAGTTACTCACGGATGTTATTACAATTTAATTTTATCGTGATATTTAAGCAAGAAAACTAAAGTATTCGTTTTTAGCTCCAGAAAAATTTAAACACCGTTTCTCCTCAGGAAAAAATGATAGAATCAAACTTATTAAATAAATTTAATAAACGAATAAAGTTACTCAGGGATATTCTTACAATTTAATTTTATCGTGATATTTAAGCGAGAAAACTAAAATATTCGTTTCTAGTTCCAAAATAATAAAAACATCGTTACTCGTCAGGAAAAAATGCTAGAATCAAACTTATTAAATAAATTTAATACACAAATAAAGTTACTCAGGGATATTGTTACAATTTAATTTTATCGTGATATTTAAGCAAGAAAACTAAAATATTCGTTTCTAGATCCAGAAAAATTAAAACATCGTTACTCCTCAGGAAAAAATGCTAGAATCAAACTTATTAAATAAATTTAATAAACAATTAGTGTTACTCAGGGATATTCTTACAATTTAATTTTATCGTGATATTTAAGCAAGAAAACAAAAATATTCGTTTTTAGTTCCAGAAAAATTTAAACATCGTTTCTCCTCAGGAAAAATTGCTAGAATGAAACTTATTAAATCAATTTAATAAACAAATAGTGTTACTCAGGGATATTCTTACAATTTAATTTTATCGTGATATTTAAGCAAGAAAACTAAAATATTCGTTTTTAGTTCCAGAAAAATTTAAACATCGTTTCTCCTCAGGAAAAAATGCTAGAATCAAACGTACTAAATAAATTTAATAAACAAATAATGTTACTCAGGGATATTCTTACAATTTAATTTTATCGTGATATTTAAGCAAGAAAACTAAAATATTCGTTTCTAGATCCAGAAAAATGAAAACATCGTTACTCCTCAGGAAAAAATGCTAGAATCAAACTTATTAAATAAATTTAATAAACAATTAGTGTTACTCAGGGATATTCTTACAATTTAATTTTATCGTGATATTTAAGCAAGAAAACAAAAATATTCGTTTTTAGTTCCAGAAAAATTTAAACATCGTTTCTCCTCAGGAAAAATTGCTAGAATCAAACTTATTAAATCAATTTAATAAACAAATAGTGTTACTCAGGGATATTCTTACAATTTAATTTTATCGTGATATTTAAGCAAGAAAACTAAAATATTCGTTTCTAGATCCTGAAAAATTAAAACATCGTTACTCCTCAGGAAAAAATGCTAGAATCGAACGTCTTAAATAAATTTAATAAACAAATAAAGTTACTCACGGATGTTCTTACAATTTAATTTTATCGTGATATTTAAGCAAGAAAACTAAAGTATTCGTTTTTAGCTCCAGAAAAATTTAAACACCGTTTCTCCTCAGGAAAAAATTTTAGAATCAAACTTATTAAATAAATTTAATAAACGAATAAAGTTACTCAGGGATAATCTTACAATTTAATTTTATCGTGATATTTAAGCAAGAAAACTAAAATATTCGTTTCTAGTTCCAAAATAATAAAAACATCGTTACTCGTCAGGAAAAAATGCTAGAATCAAACTTATTAAATAAATTTAATACACAAATAAAGTTACTTAGGGATATTGTTACAATTTAATTTTATCGTGATACTTAAGCAAGAAAACTAAAATATTCGTTTCTAGATCCAGAAAAATTAAAACATCGTTACTCCTCAGGAAAAAATGCTAGAATCAAACTTATTAAATAAATTTAATAAACAATTAGTGTTACTCAGGGATATTCTTACAATTTAATTTTATCGTGATATTTAAGCAAGAAAACAAAAATATTCGTTTTTAGTTCCAGAAAAATTTAAACATCGTTTCTCCTCAGGAAAAATTGCTTGAATCAAACTTATTAAATCAATTTAATAAACAAATAGTGTTACTCAGGGACATTCTTACAATTTAATTTTATCGTGATATTTAAGCAAGAAAACTAAAATATTCGTTTCTAGATCTAGAAAAATTAAAACATCGTTACTCCTCAGGAAAAAATGCTAGATTCGAACGTCTTAAATAAATTTAATAAACAATTAAAGTTACTCACGGATGTTCTTACAATTTAATTTTATCGTGATATTTAAGCAAGAAAACTAAAGTATTCGTTTTTAGCTCCAGAAAAATTTAAACACCGTTTCTCCTCAGGAAAAAATGATAGAATCAAACTTATTAAATAAATTTAATAAACGAATAAAGTTACTCAGGGATAATCTTACAATTTAATTTTATCGTGATATTTAAGCAAGAAAACTAAAGTATTCGTTTTTAGCTCCAGAAAAATTTAAACACCGTTTCTCCTCAGGAAAAAATGATAGAATCAAACTTATTAAATAAATTTAATAAACGAATAAAGTTACTCAGGGATATTCTTACAATTTAATTTTATCGTGATATTTAAGCAAGAAAACTAAAATATTCGTTTCTAGATCCAGAAAAATTAAAACATCGTTACTCCTCAGGAAAAAATGCTAGAATCAAACTTATTAAATAAATTTAATAAACAATTAGTGTTACTCAGGGATATTCTTACAATTTAATTTTATCGTGATATTTAAGCAAGAAAACAAAAATATTCATTTTTAGTTCCAGAAAAATTTAAACATCGTTTCTCCTCAGGAAAAATTGCTAGAATGAAACTTATTAAATCAATTTAATAAACAAATAGTGTTACTCAGGGATATTCTTACAATTTAATTTTATCGTGATATTTAAGCAAGAAAACTAAAATATTCGTTTCTAGATCCAGAAAAATTAAAACTTCGTTACTCCTCAGGAAAAAATGCTAGAATCGAACGTCTTAAATAAATTTAATAAACAAATAAAGTTACTCACGGATGTTCTTACAATTTAATTTTATCGTTATATATAAGCAAGAAAACTAAAGTATTCGTTTTTAGTTCCAGAAAAATTTAAACACCGTTTCTCCTCAGGAAAAAATGATAGAATCAAACTTATTAAATAAATTTAATAAACGAATAAAGTTACTCAGGGATATTCTTACAATTTAATTTTATCGTGATATTTAAGCGAGAAAACTAAAATATTCGTTTCTAGTTCCAAAATAATAAAAACATCGTTACTCGTCAGGAAAAAATGCTAGAATCAAACTTATTAAATAAATTTAATACACAAATAAAGTTACTCAGGGATATTCTTACAATTCAATTTTATCGTGATATTTAAGCAAGAAAACTAAAATATTCGTTTTTAGTTCCAGAAAAATTTAAACATCGTTTCTCCTCAGGAAAAAATGCTAGAATCAAACGTACTAAATAAATTTAATAAACAAATAATGTTACTCAGGGATATTCTTACAATTTAATTTTATCGTGATATTTAAGCAAGAAAACTAAAATATTCGTTTCTAGATCCAGAAAAATTAAAACATCGTTACTCTCAGGAAAAAATGCTAGAATCAAACTTATTAAATAAATTTAATAAACAATTAGTGTTACTCAGGGATATTCTTACAATTTAATTTTATCGTGTTATTTAAGCAAGAAAACAAAAATATTCGTTTTTAGTTCCAGAAAAATTTAAACATCGTTTCTCCTCAGGAAAAATTGCTAGAATCAAACTTATTAAATCAATTTAATAAACAAATAGTGTTACTCAGGGATATTCTTACAATTTAATTTTATCGTGATATTTAAGCAAGAAAACTAAAATATTCGTTTCTAGATCTAGAAAAATTAAAACATCGTTACTCCTCAGGAAAAAATGCTAGAATCGAACGTCTTAAATAAATTTAATAAACAAATAAAGTTACTCACGGATGTTCTTACAATTTAATTTTATCGTGATATTTAAGCAAGAAAACTAAAGTATTCGTTTTTAGTTCCAGAAAAATTTAAACACCGTTTCTCCTCAGGAAAAAATGCTAGAATCAAACTTACTAAATAAATTTAATAAACAAATAATGTTACTCAGGGATATTCTTACAATTTAATTTTATCATGATATTTAAGCAAGAAAACTAAAATATTCGTTTCTAGATCCAGAAAAATTAAAACATCGTTACTCCTCAGGAAAAAATGCTAGAATCGAACGTCTTAAATAAATTTAATAAACAAATAAAGTTACTCACGGATGTTCTTACAATTTAATTTTATCGTGATATTTAAGCAAGAAAACTAAAGTATTCATTTTTAGTTCCAGAAAAATTTAAACACCGTTTCTCCTCAGGAAAAAATGATAGAATCAAACTTATTAAATAAATTTAATAAACGAATAAAGTTACTCAGGGATATTCTTACAATTTAATTTTATCGTGATATTTAAGCGAGAAAACTAAAATATTAGTTTTTAGTTCCAGTAAAATTTAAACATCGTTTCTCCTCAGGAAGAAATGCTAGAATCGAACTAATTAAATAAATTTAATAAACAAATAATGTTCCTCAGGGATATTCTTACAATTTAATTTTATCGTGATATTTAAGCAAGAAAACTAAAATATTCGTTTCTAGATCCAGAAAAATTAAAACATCGTTACTCCTCAGGAAAAAATGCTAGAATCGAACTAATTAAATAAATTTAATAAACAAATAATGTTCCTCAGGCATATTCTTACAATTTAATTTTATCGTGATATTTAAGCAAGAAAACTAAAATATTCGTTTCTAGATCCAGAAAAATTAAAACATCGTTACTCCTCAGGAAAAAATGCTAGAATCAAACTTATTAAATAAATTTAATAAACAATTAGTGTTACTCAGGGATATTCTTACAATTTAATTTTATCGTGATATTTAAGCAAGAAAACAAAAATATTCGTTTTTAGTTCCAGAAAAATTTAAACATCGTTTCTCCTCAGGAAAAATTGCTAGAATCAAACTTATTAAATCAATTTAATAAACAAATAGTGTTACTCAGGGACATTCTTACAATTTAATTTTATCGTGATATTTAAGCAAGAAAACTAAAATATTCGTTTCTAGATCTAGAAAAATTAAAACATCGTTACTCCTCAGGAAAAAATGCTAGAATCGAACGTCTTAAATAAATTTAATAAACAATTAAAGTTACTCACGGATGTTCTTACAATTTAATTTTATCGTGATATTTAAGCAAGAAAACTAAAGTATTCGTTTTTAGCTCCAGAAAAATTTAAACACCGTTTCTCCTCAGGAAAAAATGATAGAATCAAACTTATTAAATAAATTTAATAAACGAATAAAGTTACTCAGGGATAATCTTACAATTTAATTTTATCGTGATATTTAAGCAAGAAAACTAAAGTATTCGTTTTTAGCTCCAGAAAAATTTAAACACCGTTTCTCCTCAGGAAAAAATGATAGAATCAAACTTATTAATAAATTTAATAAACGAATAAAGTTACTCAGGGATATTCTTACAATTTAATTTTATCGTGATATTTAAGCAAGAAAACTAAAATATTCGTTTCTAGATCCAGAAAAATTTAAACACCGTTTCTCCTCAGGAAAAAATGATAGAATCAAACTTATTAAATAAATTTAATAAACGAATAAAGTTACTCACGGATATTCTTACAATTTAATTTTATCGTGATATTTAAGCAAGAAAACTAAAGTATTCGTTTTTAGTTCCAGAAAAATTTAAACACCGTTTCTCCTCAGGAAAAAATGCTAGAATCAAACTTATTAAATAAATTTAATACACAAATAAAGTTACTCAGGGATATTCTTACAATTCAATTTTATCGTGATATTTAAGCAAGAAAACTAAAATATTCGTTTTTAGTTCCAGAAAAATTTAAACATCGTTTCTCCTCAGGAAAAAATGCTAGAATCAAACGTACTAAATAAATTTAATAAACAAATAATGTTACTCAGGGATATTCTTACAATTTAATTTTATCGTGATATTTAAGCAAGAAAACTAAAATATTCGTTTCTAGATCCAGAAAAATTAAAACATCGTTACTCTCAGGAAAAAATGCTAGAATCAAACTTATTAAATAAATTTAATAAACAATTAGTGTTACTCAGGGATATTCTTACAATTTAATTTTATCGTGATATTTAAGCAAGAAAACAAAAATATTCGTTTTTAGTTCCAGAAAAATTTAAACATCGTTTCTCCTCAGGAAAAATTGCTAGAATCAAACTTATTAAATCAATTTAATAAACAAATAGTGTTACTCAGGGATATTCTTACAATTTAATTTTATCGTGATATTTAAGCAAGAAAACTAAAATATTCGTTTCTAGATCTAGAAAAATTAAAACATCGTTACTCCTCAGGAAAAAATGCTAGAATCGAACGTCTTAAATAAATTTAATAAACAAATAAAGTTACTCACGGATGTTCTTACAATTTAATTTTATCGTGATATTTAAGCAAGAAAACTAAAGTATTCGTTTTTAGTTCCAGAAAAATTTAAACACCGTTTCTCCTCAGGAAAAAATGCTAGAATCAAACTTACTAAATAAATTTAATAAACAAATAATGTTACTCAGGGATATTCTTACAATTTAATTTTATCATGATATTTAAGCAAGAAAACTAAAATATTCGTTTCTAGATCCAGAAAAATTAAAACATCGTTACTCCTCAGGAAAAAATGCTAGAATCGAACGTCTTAAATAAATTTAATAAACAAATAAAGTTACTCACGGATGTTCTTACAATTTAATTTTATCGTGATATTTAAGCAAGAAAACTAAAGTATTCATTTTTAGTTCCAGAAAAATTTAAACACCGTTTCTCCTCAGGAAAAAATGATAGAATCAAACTTATTAAATAAATTTAATAAACGAATAAAGTTACTCAGGGATATTCTTACAATTTAATTTTATCGTGATATTTAAGCAAGAAAACAAAAATATTCGTTTTTAGTTCCAGAAAAATTTAAACATCGTTTCTCCTCAGGAAAAATTGCTAGAATCAAACTTATTAAATCAATATAATAAACAAATAGTGTTACTCAGGGATATTCTTACAATTTAATTTTATCGTGATATTTAAGCAAGAAGTCTAAAATATTCGTTTCTAGATCCAGAAAAATTAAAACATCGTTACTCCTCAGGAAAAAATGCTAGAATCGAACTAATTAAATAAATTTAATAAACAAATAATGTTCCTCAGGGATATTCTTACAATTTAATTTTATCGTGATATTTAAGCAAGAAAACTAAAATATTCGTTTCTAGATCCAGAAAAATTAAAACATCGTTACTCCTCAGGAAAAAATGCTAGAATCAAACTTATTAAATAAATTTAATAAACAATTAGTGTTACTCAGGGATATTCTTACAATTTAATTTTATCGTGATATTTAAGCAAGAAAACAAAAATATTCGTTTTTAGTTCCAGAAAAATTTAAACATCGTTTCTCCTCAGGAAAAATTGCTAGAATCAAACTTATTAAATCAATTTAATAAACAAATAGTGTTACTCAGGGATATTCTTACAATTTAATTTTATCGTGATATTTAAGCAAGAAAACTAAAATATTCGTTTCTAGATCCTGAAAAATTAAAACATCGTTACTCCTCAGGAAAAAATGCTAGAATCGAACGTCTTAAATAAATTTAATAAACAAATAAAGTTACTCACGGATGTTCTTACAATTTAATTTTATCGTGATATTTAAGCAAGAAAACTAAAGTATTCGTTTTTAGCTCCAGAAAAATTTAAACACCGTTTCTCCTCAGGAAAAAATGATAGAATCAAACTTATTAAATAAATTTAATAAACGAATAAAGTTACTCAGGGATAATCTTACAATTTAATTTTATCGTGATATTTAAGCAAGAAAACTAAAATATTCGTTTCTAGTTCCAAAATAATAAAAACATCGTTACTCGTCAGGAAAAAATGCTAGAATCAAACTTATTAAATAAATTTAATACACAAATAAAGTTACTCAGGGATATTGTTACAATTTAATTTTATCGTGATATTTAAGCAAGAAAACTAAAATATTCGTTTTTAGTTCCAGAAAAATTTAAACATCGTTTCTCCTCAGGAAAAATTGCTAGAATCAAACTTATTAAATCAATTTAATAAACAAATAGTGTTACTCAGGGACATTCTTACAATTTAATTTTATCGTGATATTTAAGCAAGAAAACTAAAATATTCGTTTCTAGATCTAGAAAAATTAAAACATCGTTACTCCTCAGGAAAAAATGCTAGAATCGAACGTCTTAAATAAATTTAATAAACAATTAAAGTTACTCAGTTATATTCTTACAATTTAATTTTATCGTGATATTTAAGCAAGAAAACTAAAGTATTCATTTTTAGTTCCAGAAAAATTTAAACACCGTTTCTCCTCAGGAAAAAATGATAGAATCAAACTTATTAAATAAATTTAATAAACGAATAAAGTTACTCAGGGATATTCTTACAATTTAATTTTATCGTGATATTTAAGCGAGAAAACTAAAATATTAGTTTTTAGTTCCAGTAAAATTTAAACATCGTTTCTCCTCAGGAAGAAATGCTAGAATCGAACTAATTAAATAAATTTAATAAACAAATAATGTTCCTCAGGGATATTCTTACAATTTAATTTTATCGTGATATTTAAGCAAGAAAACTAAAATATTCGTTTCTAGATCCAGAAAAATTAAAACATCGTTACTCCTCAGGAAAAAATGCTAGAATCGAACTAATTAAATAAATTTAATAAACAAATAATGTTCCTCAGGGATATTCTTACAATTTAATTTTATCGTGATATTTAAGCAAGAAAACTAAAATATTCGTTTCTAGATCCAGAAAAATTAAAACATCGTTACTCCTCAGGAAAAAATGCTAGAATCAAACTTATTAAATAAATTTAATAAACAATTAGTGTTACTCAGGGATATTCTTACAATTTAATTTTATCGTGATATTTAAGCAAGAAAACAAAAATATTCGTTTTTAGTTCCAGAAAAATTTAAACATCGTTTCTCCTCAGGAAAAATTGCTAGAATCAAACTTATTAAATCAATTTAATAAACAAATAGTGTTACTCAGGGATATTCTTACAATTTAATTTTATCGTGATATTTAAGCAAGAAAACTAAAATATTCGTTTCTAGATCCTGAAAAATTAAAACATCGTTACTCCTCAGGAAAAAATGCTAGAATCGAACGTCTTAAATAAATTTAATAAACAAATAAAGTTACTCACGGATGTTCTTACAATTTAATTTTATCGTGATATTTAAGCAAGAAAACTAAAGTATTCGTTTTTAGCTCCAGAAAAATTTAAACACCGTTTCTCCTCAGGAAAAAATGATAGAATCAAACTTATTAAATAAATTTAATAAACGAATAAAGTTACTCAGGGATAATCTTACAATTTAATTTTATCGTGATATTTATGCAAGAAAACTAAAGTATTCGTTTTTAGCTCCAGAAAAATTTAAATACCGTTTCTCCTCAGGAAAAAATGATAGAATCAAACTTATTAAATAAATTTAATAAACGAATAAAGTTACTCAGGGATATTCTTACAATTTAATTTTATCGTGATATTTAAGCAAGAAAACTAAAATATTCGTTTCTAGATCCAGAAAAATTAAAACATCGTTACTCCTCAGGAAAAAATGCTAGAATCAAACTTATTAAATAAATTTAATAAACAATTAGTGTTACTCAGGGATATTCTTACAATTTAATTTTATCGTGATATTTAAGCAAGAAAACAAAAATATTCATTTTTAGTTCCAGAAAAATTTAAACATCGTTTCTCCTCAGGAAAAATTGCTAGAATGAAACTTATTAAATCAATTTAATAAACAAATAGTGTTACTCAGGGATATTCTTACAATTTAATTTTATCGTGATATTTAAGCAAGAAAACTAAAATATTCGTTTCTAGATCCAGAAAAATTAAAACTTCGTTACTCCTCAGGAAAAAATGCTAGAATCGAACGTCTTAAATAAATTTAATAAACAAATAAAGTTACTCACGGATGTTCTTACAATTTAATTTTATCGTTATATATAAGCAAGAAAACTAAAGTATTCGTTTTTAGTTCCAGAAAAATTTAAACACCGTTTCTCCTCAGGAAAAAATGATAGAATCAAACTTATTAAATAAATTTAGTAAACGAATAAAGTTACTCAGGGATATTCTTACAATTAAATTTTATCGTTATATTTAAGCGAGAAAACTAAAATATTCGTTTCTAGTTCCAAAATAATAAAAACATCGTTACTCGTCAGGAAAAAATGCTATAATCGATCTTATTAAAAAAATCTAATAAACAAAGAAAGTTACTCAGGGATATTCTTACAATTTAATTTTATCGTGATATTTAAGCAAGAAAACAAAAATATTCGTTTTTAGTTCCAGTAAAATTTAAACATCGTTTCTCCTCAGGAAAAAATGCTAGAATCGAAATTATTAAAAAATCTAATAAACAAATAAAGTTACTCAGTTATATTCTTACAATTTAATTTTATCGTGATATTTAAGAAAGAAAACTAAAATATTCGTTTTTAGTTCCAGAAAAATTTAAACATCGTTTCTCCTCAGGAAAAAATGCTAGAATCAAACTTACTAAATAAATTTAATAAACAAATAATGTTACTCAGGGATATTCTTACAATTTAATTTTAATATTTAAGCAAGAAAACTAAAATATTCGTTTCTAGATCCAGAAAAATTAAAACATCGTTACTCCTCAGGAAAAAATGCTAGAATCGAACGTCTTAAATAAATTTAATAAACAAATAAAGTTACTCACGGATGTTCTTACAATTTAATTTTATCGTGATATTTAAGCAAGAAAACTAAAGTATTCGTTTTTAGTTCCAGAAAAATTTAAACACCGTTTCTCCTCAGGAAAAAATGCTAGAATCAAACGTACTAAATAAATTTAATAAACAAATAATGTTACTCAGGGATATTCTTACAATTTAATTTTAATATTTAAGCAAGAAAACTAAAATATTCGTTTCTAGATCCAGAAAAATTAAAACATCGTTACTCCTCAGGAAAAAATGCTAGAATCGAACGTCTTAAATAAATTTAATAAACAAATAAAGTTACTCAGGGATATTCTTACAATTTAATTTTATCGTGATATTTAAGCGAGAAAACTAAAATATTCGTTTCTAGTTCCAAAATAATAAAAACATCGTTACTCGTCAGGAAAAAATGCTAGAATCAAACTTATTAAATAAATTTGATACACAAATAAAGTTACTCAGGGATATTCTTACAATTCAATTTTATCGTGATATTTAAGCAAGAAAACTAAAATATTCGATTTAGTTCCAGAAAAATTTAAACATCGTTTCTCCTCAGGAAAAAATGCTAGAATCAAACGTACTAAATAAATTTAATAAACAAATAATGTTACTCAGGGATATTCTTACAATTTAATTTTAATATTTAAGCAAGAAAACTAAAATATTCGTTTCTAGATCCAGAAAAATTAAAACATCGTTACTCCTCAGGAAAAAATGCTAGAATCGAACGTCTTAAATAAATTTAATAAACAAATAAAGTTACTCAGGGATATTCTTACAATTTAATTTTATCGTGATATTTAAGCAAGAAAACAAAAATATTCGTTTTTAGTTCCAGTAAAATTTAAACATCGTTTCTCCTCAGGAAAAAATGCTAGAATCGAAATTATTAAAAAATGTAATAAACAAATAAAGTTACTCAGTTATATTCTTACAATTTAATTTTATCGTGATATTTAAGCAAGAAAACTAAAATATTCGTTTTTAGTTCCAGAAAAATTTAAACATCGTTTCTCCTCAGGAAAAAATGCTAGAATCAAACTTACTAAATAAATTTAATAAACAAATAATGTTACTCAGGGATATTCTTACAATTTAATTTTAATATTTAAGCAAGAAAACAAAAATATTCGTTTCTAGATCCAGAAAAATTAAAACATCGTTACTCCTCAGGAAAAAATGCTAGAATCGAACGTCTTAAATAAATTTAATAAACAAATAAAGTTACTCACGGATGTTCTTACAATTTAATTTTATCGTGATATTTAAGCAAGAAAACTAAAGTATTCGTTTTTAGTTCCAGAAAAATTTAAACACCGTTTCTCCTCAGGAAAAAATGATAGAATCAAACTTATTAAATAAATTTAATAAACGAATAAAGTTACTCAGGGATATTCTTACAATTTAATTTTATCGTGATATTTAAGCGAGAAAACTAAAATATTCGTTTCTAGTTCCAAAATAATAAAAACATCGTTACTCGTCAGGAAAAAATGCTAGAATCAAACTTATTAAATAAATTTAATACACAAATAAAGTTACTCAGGGATATTCTTACAATTCAATTTTATCGTGATATTTAAGCAAGAAAACTAAAATATTCGTTTTTAGTTCCAGAAAAATTTAAACATCGTTTCTCCTCAGGAAAAAATGCTAGAATCAAACGTACTAAATAAATTTAATAAACAAATAATGTTACTCAGGGATATTCTTACAATTTAATTTTATCGTGATATTTAAGCAAGAAAACAAAAATATTCGTTTTTAGTTCCAGAAAAATTTAAACATCGTTTCTCCTCAGGAAAAATTGCTAGAATCAAACTTATTAAATCAATTTAATAAACAAATAGTGTTACTCAGGGATATTCTTACAATTTAATTTTATCGTGATATTTAAGCAAGAAAACTAAAATATTCGTTTCTAGATCTAGAAAAATTAAAACATCGTTACTCCTCAGGAAAAAATGCTAGAATCGAACGTCTTAAATAAATTTAATAAACAAATAAAGTTACTCACGGATGTTCTTACAATTTAATTTTATCGTGATATTTAAGCAAGAAAACTAAAGTATTCGTTTTTAGTTCCAGAAAAATTTAAACACCGTTTCTCCTCAGGAAAAAATGCTAGAATCAAACTTACTAAATAAATTTAATAAACAAATAATGTTACTCAGGGATATTCTTACAATTTAATTTTATCATGATATTTAAGCAAGAAAACTAAAATATTCGTTTCTAGATCCAGAAAAATTAAAACATCGTTACTCCTCAGGAAAAAATGCTAGAATCGAACGTCTTAAATAAATTTAATAAACAAATAAAGTTACTCACGGATGTTCTTACAATTTAATTTTATCGTCATATTTAAGCAAGAAAACTAAAGTATTCATTTTTAGTTCCAGAAAAATTTAAACACCGTTTCTCCTCAGGAAAAAATGATAGAATCAAACTTATTAAATAAATTTAATAAACGAATAAAGTTACTCAGGGATATTCTTACAATTTAATTTTATCGTGATATTTAAGCGAGAAAACTAAAATATTAGTTTTTAGTTCCAGAAAAATTTAAACATCGTTTCTCCTCAGGAAGAAATGCTATAATCGAACTAATTAAATAAATTTAATAAACAAATAATGTTCCTCAGGGATATTCTTACAATTTAATTTTATCGTGATATTTAAGCAAGAAAACTAAAATATTCGTTTCTAGATCCAGAAAAATTAAAACATCGTTACTCCTCAGGAAAAAATGCTAGAATCGAACTAATTAAATAAATTTAATAAACAAATAATGTTCCTCAGGGATATTCTTACAATTTAATTTTATCGTGATATTTAAGCAAGAAAACTAAAATATTCGTTTCTAGATCCAGAAAAATTAAAACATCGTTACTCCTCAGGAAAAAATGCTAGAATCGAACGTCTTAAATAAATTTAATAAACAAATAAAGTTACTCACGGATGTTCTTACAATTTAATTTTATCGTGATATTTAAGCAAGAAAACTAAAGTATTCGTTTTTAGCTCCAGAAAAATTTAAACACCGTTTCTCCTCAGGAAAAAATGCTAGAATCAAACTTACTAAATAAATTTAATAAACAAATAATGTTACTCAGGGATATTCTTACAATTTAATTTTATCATGATATTTAAGCAAGAAAACTAAAATATTCGTTTCTAGATCCAGAAAAATTAAAACATCGTTACTCCTCAGGAAAAAATGCTAGAATCGAACGTCTTAAATAAATTTAATAAACAAATAAAGTTACTCACGGATGTTCTTACAATTTAATTTTATCGTGATATTTAAGCAAGAAAACTAAAGTATTCGTTTTTAGTTCCAGAAAAATTAAAACATCGTTACTCCTCAGGAAAAAATGCTAGAATCAAACTTATTAAATAAATTTAATAAACAATTAGTGTTACTCAGGGATATTCTTACAATTTAATTTTATCGTGATATTTAAGCAAGAAAACAAAAATATTCGTTTTTAGTT
The DNA here is from genome assembly GCA_911728475.2 of Pterostichus madidus. Classification (NCBI taxonomy): domain Eukaryota; kingdom Metazoa; phylum Arthropoda; class Insecta; order Coleoptera; family Carabidae; genus Pterostichus; species Pterostichus madidus. The sequence continues at coordinate 13,509,765 of OU452319.1, forward strand.
CCAGAAAAATTTAAACATCGTTTCTCCTCAGGAAAAATTGCTAGAATCAAACTTATTAAATCAATTTAATAAACAAATAGTGTTACTCAGGGATATTCTTACAATTTAATTTTATCGTGATATTTAAGCAAGAAAACTAAAGTATTCATTTTTAGTTCCAGAAAAATTTAAACACCGTTTCTCCTCAGGAAAAAATGATAGAATCAAACTTATTAAATAAATTTAATAAACGAATAAAGTTACTCAGGGATATTCTTACAATTTAATTTTATCGTGATATTTAAGCGAGAAAACTAAAATATTAGTTTTTAGTTCCAGAAAAATTTAAACATCGTTTCTCCTCAGGAAGAAATGCTAGAATCGAACTAATTAAATAAATTTAATAAACAAATAATGTTCCTCAGGGATATTCTTACAATTTAATTTTATCGTGATATTTAAGCAAGAAAACTAAAATATTCGTTTCTAGATCCAGAAAAATTAAAACATCGTTACTCCTCAGGAAAAAATGCTAGAATCGAACTAATTAAATAAATTTAATAAACAAATAATGTTCCTCAGGGATATTCTTACAATTTAATTTTATCGTGATATTTAAGCAAGAAAACTAAAATATTCGTTTCTAGATCCAGAAAAATTAAAACATCGTTACTCCTCAGGAAAAAATGCTAGAATCGAACGTCTTAAATAAATTTAATAAACAAATAAAGTTACTCACGGATGTTCTTACAATTTAATTTTATCGTGATATTTAAGCAAGAAAACTAAAGTATTCGTTTTTAGCTCCAGAAAAATTTAAACACCGTTTCTCCTCAGGAAAAAATGCTAGAATCAAACTTACTAAATAAATTTAATAAACAAATAATGAATATGATTGTAATGACTGAAGTCAGTAGTAATTATATTAAATTTGAAAAAATCAACTTGCCTCCGCCAGGATTTGAACCCGGACTTTCCACTTTAGCCGCGAACGTCCTACCACTTGGACCACAGAGGTGTGTCTAAATGCTGGCGTTGACAAGTGATTTTTTCTTTTTTTCGACAATCGACACGCAGAAAAAATCACTTGTCAACGCCAGCATTTAGACACACCTCTGTGGTCTAAGTGGTAGGACGTTCGCGGCTAAAGTGGAAAGTCCGGGTTCAAATCCTGGCGGAGGCAAGTTGATTTTTTCAAATTTAATATAAACAAATAATGTTACTCAGGGATATTCTTACAATTTAATTTTATCATGATATTTAAGCAAGAAAACTAAAATATTCGTTTCTAGATCCAGAAAAATTAAAACATCGTTACTCCTCAGGAAAAAATGCTAGAATCGAACGTCTTAAATAAATTTAATAAACAAATAAAGTTACTCACGGATGTTCTTACAATTTAATTTTATCGTGATATTTAAGCAAGAAAACTAAAGTATTCGTTTTTAGTTCCAGAAAAATTAAAACATCGTTACTCCTCAGGAAAAAATGCTAGAATCAAACTTATTAAATAAATTTAATAAACAATTAGTGTTACTCAGGGATATTCTTACAATTTAATTTTATCGTGATATTTAAGCAAGAAAACAAAAATATTCGTTTTTAGTTCCAGAAAAATTTAAACATCGTTTCTCCTCAGGAAAAATTGCTAGAATCAAACTTATTAAATCAATTTAATAAACAAATAGTGTTACTCAGGGATATTCTTACAATTTAATTTTATCGTGATATTTAAGCAAGAAAACTAAAATATTCGTTTCTAGATCTAGAAAAATTAAAACATCGTTACTCCTCAGGAAAAAATGCTAGAATCGTACGTCTTAAATAAATTTAATAAACAAATAAAGTTACTCACGGATGTTCTTACAATTTAATTTTATCGTGATATTTAAGCAAGAAAACTAAAGTATTCGTTTTTAGTTCCAGAAAAATTTAAACACCGTTTCTCCTCAGGAAAAAATGCTAGAATCAAACTTACTAAATAAATTTAATAAACAAATAATGTTACTCAGGGATATTCTTACAATTTAATTTTATCATGATATTTAAGCAAGAAAACTAAAATATTCGTTTCTAGATCCAGAAAAATTAAAACATCGTAACTCCTCAGGAAAAAATGCTAGAATCGAACGTCTTAAATAAATTTAATAAACAAATAAAGTTACTCACGGATGTTCTTACAATTTAATTTTATCGTGATATTTAAGCAAGAAAACTAAAGTATTCGTTTTTAGTTCCAGAAAAATTTAAACACCGTTTCTCCTCAGGAAAAAATGATAGAATCAAACTTATTAAATAAATTTAATAAACGAATAAAGTTACTCAGGGATATTCTTACAATTTAATTTTATCGTGATATTTAAGCGAGAAAACTAAAATATTCGTTTCTAGTTCCAAAATAATAAAAACATCGTTACTCGTCAGGAAAAAATGCTAGAATCAAACTTATTAAATAAATTTAATACACAAATAAAGTTACTCAGGGATATTCTTACAATTTAATTTTATCGTGATATTTAAGCAAGAAAACTAAAATATTCGTTTTTAGTTCCAGAAAAATTTAAACATCGTTTCTCCTCAGGAAAAAATGCTAGAATCAAACGTACTAAATAAATTTAATAAACAAATAATGTTACTCAGGGATATTCTTACAATTTAATTTTATCGTGATATTTAAGCAAGAAAACTAAAATATTCGTTTTTAGTTCCAGAAAAATTTAAACATCGTTACTCCTCAGGAAAAAATGCTAGAATCAAACTTATTAAATAAATTTAATAAACAATTAGTGTTACTCAGGGATATTCTTACAATTTAATTTTATCGTGATATTTAAGCAAGAAAACAAAAATATTCGTTTTTAGTTCCAGAAAAATTTAAACATCGTTTCTCCTCAGGAAAAATTGCTAGAATCAAACTTATTAAATCAATTTAATAAACAAATAGTGTTACTCAGGGATATTCTTACAATTTAATTTTATCGTGATATTTAAGCAAGAAAACTAAAATATTCGTTTCTAGATCTAGAAAAATTAAAACATCGTTACTCCTTAGGAAAAAATGCTAGAATCGAACGTCTTAAATAAATTTAATAAACAAATAAAGTTACTCACGGATGTTCTTACAATTTAATTTTATCGTGATATTTAAGCAAGAAAACTAAAGTATTCGTTTTTAGTTCCAGAAAAATTTAAACACCGTTTCTCCTCAGGAAAAAATGCTAGAATCAAACTTACTAAATAAATTTAATAAACAAATAATGTTACTCAGGGATATTCTTACAATTTAATTTTATCATGATATTTAAGCAAGAAAACTAAAATATTCTTTTCTAGATCCAGAAAAATTAAAACATCGTTACTCCTCAGGAAAAAATGCTAGAATCGAACGTCTTAAATAAATTTAATAAACAAATAAAGTTACTCACGGATGTTCTTACAATTTAATTTTATCGTGATATTTTAGCAAGAAAACTAAAGTATTCGTTTTTAGTTCCAGAAAAATTTAAACACCGTTTCTCCTCAGGAAAAAATGATAGAATCAAACTTATTAAATAAATTTAATAAACGAATAAAGTTACTCAGGGATATTCTTACAATTTAATTTTATCGTGATATTTAAGCGAGAAAACTAAAATATTCGTTTCTAGTTCCAAAATAATAAAAACATCGTTACTCGTCAGGAAAAAATGATAGAATCAAACTTATTAAATAAATTTAATACACAAATAAAGTTACTCAGGGATATTCTTACAATTTAATTTTATCGTGATATTTAAGCAAGAAAACTAAAATATTAGTTTTTAGTTCCAGAAAAATTTAAACATCGTTTCTCCTCAGGAAGAAATGCTAGAATCAAACTTATTAAATAAATTTAATACACAAATAAAGTTACTCAGGGATATTCTTACAATTTAATTTTATCGTGATATTTAAGCAAGAAAACTAAAATATTCGTTTTTAGTTCCAGAAAAATTTAAATATCGTTTCTCCTCAGGAAAAAATGCTAGAATCGAACTAATTAAATAAATTTAATAAACAAATAATGTTCCTCAGGGATATTCTTACAATTTAATTTTATCGTGATATTTAAGCAAGAAAACTAAAATATTCGTTTCTAGATCCAGAAAAATTAAAACATCGTTACTCCTCAGGAAAAAATGCTAGAATCGAACGTCTTAAATAAATTTAATAAACAAATAAAGTTACTCACGGATGTTCTTACAATTTAATTTTATCGTGATATTTAAGCAAGAAAACTAAAGTATTCGTTTTTAGCTCCAGAAAAATTTAAACAGCGTTTCTCCTCAGGAAAAAATGATAGAATCAAACTTATTAAATAAATTTAATAAACGAATAAAGTTACTCAGGGATATTCTTACAATTTAATTTTATCGTGATATTTAAGCAAGAAAACTAAAATATTCGTTTCTAGATCCAGAAAAATTAAAACATCGTTACTCGTCAGGAAAAAATGCTAGAATCAAACTTATTAAATAAATTTAATACACAAATAATGTTACTCAGGGATATTGTTACAATTTAATTTTATCGTGATATTTAAGCAAGAAAACTAAAATATTCGTTTCTAGATCCAGAAAAATTAAAACATCGTTACTCCTCAGGAAAAAATGCTAGAATCGAACGTCTTAAATAAATTTAATAAACAAATAAAGTTACACACGGATGTTCTTACAATTTAATTTTATCGTGATATTTAAGCAAGAAAACTAAAGTATTCGTTTTTAGGTCCAGAAAAATTTAAACACCGTTTCTCCTCAGGAAAAAATGATAGAATCAAACTTATTAAATAAATTTAATAAACGAATAAAGTTACTCAGGGATATTCTTACAATTAAATTTTATCGTGATATTTAAGCGAGAAAACTAAAATATTCGTTTCTAGTTCCTAAATAATAAAAACATCGTTACTCGTCAGGAAAAAATGCTAGAATCGATCTTATTAAAAAAATCTAATAAACAAATAAAGTTACTCAGGGATATTACAATTTAATTTTATCGTGATATTTAAGCAAGAAAACAAAAATATTCGTTTTTAGTTCCAGAAAAATTTAAATATCGTTTCTCCTCAGGAAAAAATGCTAGAATCAAACGTACTAAATAAATTTAATAAACAAATAATGTTACTCAGGGATATTCTTACAATTTAATTTTATCGTGATATTTAAGCAAGAAAACGAAAATATTACTTTTTAGTTCCAGAAAAATTTAAACAGCGTTTCTCCTCAGGAAAAAATGCTAGGATCGAACGTCTTAAATAAATTTAATAAACAAATAAAGTTACTCACGGATGTTCTTACAATTTAATTTTATCGTGATATTTAAGCAAGAAAACTAAAGTATTCGTTTTTAGCTCCAGAAAAATTTAAACACCGTTTCTCCTCAGGAAAAAATGATAGAATCGAACTTATTAAATAAATTTAATAAACGAATAATGTTACTCAGGGATATTCTTACAATTTAATTTTATCGTGATATTTAATACAAGAAAACTAAAATATTCGTTTCTAGATCCAGAAAAATTAAAACATCGTTACTCCTCAGGAAAAAATGCTAGAATCGAACGTCTTAAATAAATTTAATAAACAAATAAAGTTACTCACGGATATTCTTACAATTTAATTTTATCATGATATTTAAGCAAGAAAACTAAAATATTTGTTTTTAGTTCCAGAAAAATTTAAATATCGTTTCTCCTCAGAAAAAAATGCTAGAATCGAACGTCTTAAATAAATTTAATAAACAAATAATGTTACTCAGGGATATTCTTACAATTTAATTTTATCGTGATATTTAAGCAAGAAAACTAAAATATTCGTTTCTAGATCCAGAAAAATTAAAACATCGTTACTCCTCAGGAAAAAATGCTAGAATCAAACTTATTAAATAAATTTAATAAACAATTAGTGTTACTCAGGGATATTCTTACAATTTAATTTTATCGTGATATTTAAGCAAGAAAACAAAAATATTCGTTTTTAGTTCCAGAAAAATTTAAACATCGTTTCTCCTCAGGAAAAATTGCTAGAATCAAACTTATTAAATCAATTTAATAAACAAATAGTGTTACTCAGGGATATTCTTACAATTTAATTTTATCGTGATATTTAAGCAAGAAAACTAAAATATTCGTTTCTAGATCTAGAAAAATTAAAACATCGTTACTCCTCAGGAAAAAATGCTAGAATCGAACGTCTTAAATAAATTTAATAAACAAATAAAGTTACTCACGGATGTTCTTACAATTTAATTTTATCGTGATATTTAAGCAAGAAAACTAAAGTATTCGTTTTTAGTTCCAGAAAAATTTAAACACCGTTTCTCCTCAGGAAAAAATGCTAGAATCAAACTTACTAAATAAATTTAATAAACAAATAAAGTTACTCAGGGATATTCTTACAATTTAATTTTATCATGATATTTAAGCAAGAAAACTAAAATATTCGTTTCTAGATCCAGAAAAATTAAAACATCGTTACTCCTCAGGAAAAAATGCTAGAATCGAACGTCTTAAATAAATTTAATAAACAAATAAAGTTACTCACGGATGTTCTTACAATTTAATTTTATCGTGATATTTAAGCAAGAAAACTAAAGTATTCGTTTTTAGTTCCAGAAAAATTTAAACACCGTTTCTCCTCAGGAAAAAATGATAGAATCAAACTTATTAAATAAATTTAATAAACGAATAAAGTTACTCAGGGATATTCTTACAATTTAATTTTATCGTGATATTTAAGCGAGAAAACTAAAATATTCGTTTCTAGTTCCAAAATAATAAAAACATCGTTACTCGTCAGGAAAAAATGCTAGAATCAAACTTATTAAATAAATTTAATACACAAATAAAGTTACTCAGGGATATTCTTACAATTTAATTTTATCGTGATATTTAAGCAAGAAAACTAAAATATTCGTTTTTAGTTCCAGAAAAATTTAAACATCGTTTCTCCTCAGGAAAAAATGCTAGAATCAAACGTACTAAATAAATTTAATAAACAAATAATGTTACTCAGGGATATTCTTACAATTTAATTTTATCGTGATATTTAAGCAAGAAAACTAAAATATTCGTTTTTAGTTCCAGAAAAATTTAAACATCGTTACTCCTCAGGAAAAAATGCTAGAATCAAACTTATTAAATAAATTTAATAAACAATTAGTGTTACTCAGGGATATTCTTACAATTTAATTTTATCGTGATATTTAAGCAAGAAAACAAAAATATTCGTTTTTAGTTCCAGAAAAATTTAAACATCGTTTCTCCTCAGGAAAAATTGCTAGAAGCAAACTTATTAAATCAATTTAATAAACAAATAGTGTTACTCAGGGATATTCTTACAATTTAATTTTATCGTGATATTTAAGCAAGAAAACTAAAATATTCGTTTCTAGATCTAGAAAAATTAAAACATCGTTACTCCTTAGGAAAAAATGCTAGAATCGAACGTCTTAAATAAATTTAATAAACAAATAAAGTTACTCACGGATGTTCTTACAATTTAATTTTATCGTGATATTTAAGCAAGAAAACTAAAGTATTCGTTTTTAGTTCCAGAAAAATTTAAACACCGTTTCTCCTCAGGAAAAAATGCTAGAATCAAACTTACTAAATAAATTTAATAAACAAATAATGTTACTCAGGGATATTCTTACAATTTAATTTTATCATGATATTTAAGCAAGAAAACTAAAATATTCTTTTCTAGATCCAGAAAAATTAAAACATCGTTACTCCTCAGGAAAAAATGCTAGAATCGAACGTCTTAAATAAATTTAATAAACAAATAAAGTTACTCACGGATGTTCTTACAATTTAATTTTATCGTGATATTTTAGCAAGAAAACTAAAGTATTCGTTTTTAGTTCCAGAAAAATTTAAACACCGTTTCTCCTCAGGAAAAAATGATAGAATCAAACTTATTAAATAAATTTAATAAACGAATAAAGTTACTCAGGGATATTCTTACAATTTAATTTTATCGTGATATTTAAGCGAGAAAACTAAAATATTCGTTTCTAGTTCCAAAATAATAAAAACATCGTTACTCGTCAGGAAAAAATGATAGAATCAAACTTATTAAATAAATTTAATACACAAATAAAGTTACTCAGGGATATTCTTACAATTTAATTTTATCGTGATATTTAAGCAAGAAAACTAAAATATTAGTTTTTAGTTCCAGAAAAATTTAAACATCGTTTCTCCTCAGGAAGAAATGCTAGAATCAAACTTATTAAATAAATTTAATACACAAATAAAGTTACTCAGGGATATTCTTACAATTTAATTTTATCGTGATATTTAAGCAAGAAAACTAAAATATTCGTTTTTAGTTCCAGAAAAATTTAAATATCGTTTCTCCTCAGGAAAAAATGCTAGAATCGAACTAATTAAATAAATTTAATAAACAAATAATGTTCCTCAGGGATATTCTTACAATTTAATTTTATCGTGATATTTAAGCAAGAAAACTAAAATATTCGTTTCTAGATCCAGAAAAATTAAAACATCGTTACTCCTCAGGAAAAAATGCTAGAATCGAACGTCTTAAATAAATTTAATAAACAAATAAAGTTACTCACGGATGTTCTTACAATTTAATTTTATCGTGATATTTAAGCAAGAAAACTAAAGTATTCGTTTTTAGCTCCAGAAAAATTTAAACAGCGTTTCTCCTCAGGAAAAAATGATAGAATCAAACTTATTAAATAAATTTAATAAACGAATAAAGTTACTCAGGGATATTCTTACAATTTAATTTTATCGTGATATTTAAGCAAGAAAACTAAAATATTCGTTTCTAGATCCAGAAAAATTAAAACATCGTTACTCGTCAGGAAAAAATGCTAGAATCAAACTTATTAAATAAATTTAATACACAAATAATGTTACTCAGGGATATTGTTACAATTTAATTTTATCGTGATATTTAAGCAAGAAAACTAAAATATTCGTTTCTAGATCCAGAAAAATTAAAACATCGTTACTCCTCAGGAAAAAATGCTAGAATCGAACGTCTTAAATAAATTTAATAAACAAATAAAGTTACACACGGATGTTCTTACAATTTAATTTTATCGTGATATTTAAGCAAGAAAACTAAAGTATTCGTTTTTAGGTCCAGAAAAATTTAAACACCGTTTCTCCTCAGGAAAAAATGATAGAATCAAACTTATTAAATAAATTTAATAAACGAATAAAGTTACTCAGGGATATTCTTACAATTAAATTTTATCGTGATATTTAAGCGAGAAAACTAAAATATTCGTTTCTAGTTCCTAAATAATAAAAACATCGTTACTCGTCAGGAAAAAATGCTAGAATCGATCTTATTAAAAAAATCTAATAAACAAATAAAGTTACTCAGGGATATTACAATTTAATTTTATCGTGATATTTAAGCAAGAAAACAAAAATATTCGTTTTTAGTTCCAGAAAAATTTAAATATCGTTTCTCCTCAGGAAAAAATGCTAGAATCAAACGTACTAAATAAATTTAATAAACAAATAATGTTACTCAGGGATATTCTTACAATTTAATTTTATCGTGATATTTAAGCAAGAAAACGAAAATATTACTTTTTAGTTCCAGAAAAATTTAAACAGCGTTTCTCCTCAGGAAAAAATGCTAGAATCGAACGTCCTTAAATAAATTTAATAAACAAATAAAGTTACTCACGGATGTTCTTACAATTTAATTTTATCGTGATATTTAAGCAAGAAAACTAAAGTATTCGTTTTAGCTCCAGAAAAATTTAAACACCGTTTCTCCTCAGGAAAAAATGATAGAATCGAACTTATTAAATAAATTAATAAACGAATAATGTTACTCAGGGATATTCTTACAATTTAATTTTATCGTGATATTTAATACAAGAAAACTAAAATATTCGTTTCTAGATCCAGAAAAATAAAACATCGTTACTCCTCAGGAAAAAATGCTAGAATCGAACGTCTTAAATAAATTTAATAAACAAATAAAGTTACTCACGGATATTCTTACAATTTAATTTTATCATGATATTTAAGCAAGAAAACTAAATATTTGTTTTTAGTTCCAGAAAAATTTAAATATCGTTTCTCCTCAGAAAAAAATGCTAGAATCGAACGTCTTAAATAAATTTAATAAACAAATAATGTTACTCAGGGATATTCTTACAATTTAATTTTATCGTGATATTTAGCAAGAAAACTAAAATATTCGTTTCTAGATCCAGAAAAATTAAAACATCGTTACTCCTCAGGAAAAAATGCTAGAATCAAACTTATTAAATAAATTATAAACAATTAGTGTTACTCAGGGATATTCTTACAATTTAATTTTATCGTGATATTTAAGCAAGAAAACAAAAATATTCGTTTTTAGTTCCAGAAAAATTTAAACATCGTTTCTCCTCAGGAAAAATTGCTAGAATCAAACTTATTAAATCAATTTAATAAACAAATAGTGATACTCAGGGATATTCTTACAATTTAATTTTATCGTGATATTTAAGCAAGAAACTAAAATATTCGTTTCTAGATCTAGAAAAATTAAAACATCGTTACTCCTCAGGAAAAAATGCTAGAATCGACGTCCTTAAATAAATTTAATAAACAAATAAAGTTACTCACGGATGTTCTTACAATTTAATTTTTATCGTGCTATTTAAGCAAGAAAACTAAAGTATTCGTTTTTAGTTCCAGAAAAATTTAAACACCGTTTCTCCTCAGGAAAAAATGCTAGAATCAAACTTATTAAATAAATTTAATAAACAATTAGTGTTACTCAGGGATATTCTTACAATTTAATTTTATCGTGATATTTAAGCAAGAAAACAAAAATATTCGTTTTTAGTTCCAGAAAAATTTAAACATCGTTTCTCCTCAGGAAAAATTGCTAGAATCAAACTTATTAAATCAATTTAATAAACAAATAGTGATACTCAGGGATATTCTTACAATTTAATTTTATCGTGATATTTAAGCAAGAAAACTAAAATATTCGTTTCTAGATCTAGAAAAATTAAAACATCGTTACTCCTCAGAAAAAATGCTAGAATCGAACGTCTTAAATAAATTAATAAACAAATAAAGTTACTCACGGATGTTCTTACAATTTAATTTTTATCGTGCTATTTAAGCAAGAAAACTAAAGTATTCGTTTTTAGTTCCAGAAAAATTTAAACACCGTTTCTCCTCAGGAAAAAATGCTAGAATCAAACTTACTAAATAAATTTAATAAACAAATAATGTTACTCAGGGATATTCTTACAATTTAATTTTATCATGATATTTAAGCAAGAAAACTAAAATATTCGTTTCTAGATCCAGAAAAATTAAAACATCGTTACTCCTCAGGAAAAAATGCTAGAATCGAACGTCTTAAATAAATTAATAAACAAATAAAGTTACTCACGGATGTTCTTACAATTTTAATTTTATCGTGATATTTAAGCAAGAAAACTAAAGTATTCGTTTTTAGTTCCAGAAAAATTTAAACACCGTTTCTCCTCAGGAAAAAATGATAGAATCAAACTTATTAAATAAATTTAATAAACGAATAAAGTTACTCAGGGATATTCTTACAATTTAATTTTATCGTGATATTTAAGCGAGAAAACTAAAATATTCGTTTCTAGTTCCAAAATAATAAAAACATCGTTACTCGTCAGGAAAAAATGCTAGAATCAAACTTATTAAATAAATTTAATACACAAATAAAGTTACTCAGGGATATTCTTACAATTTAATTTTATCGTGATATTTAAGCAAGAAAACTAAAATATTAGTTTTTAGTTCCAGAAAAATTTAAACATCGTTTCTCCTCAGGAAGAAATGCTAGAATCAAACTTATTAAATAAATTTAATACACAAATAAAGTTACTCAGGGATATTCTCACAATTTAATTTTATCGTGATATTTAAGCAAGAAAACTAAAATATTCGTTTTTAGTTCCAGAAAAATTTAAATATCGTTTCTCCTCAGGAAAAAATGCTAGAATCGAACTAATTAAATAAATTTAATAAACAAATAATGTTCCTCAGGGATATTCTTACAATTTAATTTTATCGTGATATTTAAGCAAGAAAACTAAAATATTCGTTTCTAGATCCAGAAAAATTAAAACATCGTTACTCCTCAGGAAAAAATGCTAGAATCGAACGTCTTAAATAAATTTAATAAACAAATAAAGTTACTCACGGATGTTCTTACAATTTAATTTTATCGTGATATTTAAGCAAGAAAACTAAAGTATTCGTTTTTAGCTCCAGAAAAATTTAAACACCGTTTCTCCTCAGGCAAAATGATAGAATCAAACTTATTAAATAAATTTAATAAACGAATAAAGTTACTCAGGGATATTCTTACAATTTAATTTTATCGTGATATTTAAGCAAGAAAACTAAAATAATCGTTTCTAGATCCAGAAAAATTAAAACATCGTTACTCGTTAGGAAAAAATGCTAGAATCAAACTTATTAAATAAATTTAATACACAAATAATGTTACTCAGGGATATTGTTACAATTTAATTTTATCGTGATATTTAAGCAAGAAAACTAAAATATTCGTTTCTAGATCCAGAAAAATTAAAACATCGTTACTCCTCAGGAAAAAATGCTAGAATCGAACGTCTTAAATAAATTTAATAAACAAATAAAGTTACACACGGATGTTCTTACAATTTAATTTTATCGTGATATTTAAGCAAGAAAACTAAAGTATTCGTTTTTAGGTCCAGAAAAATTTAAACACCGTTTCTCCTCAGGAAAAAATGATAGAATCAAACTTATTAAATAAATTTAATAAACGAATAAAGTTACTCAGGGATATTCTTACAATTAAATTTTATCGTGATATTTAAGCGAGAAAACTAAAATATTCGTTTCTAGTTCCTAAATAATAAAAACATCGTTACTCGTCAGGAAATAATGCTAGAATCGATCTTATTAAAAAAATCTAATAAACAAATAAAGTTACTCAGGGATATTACAATTTAATTTTATCGTGATATTTAAGCAAGAAAACAAAAATATTCGTTTTTAGTTCCAGAAAAATTTAAATATCGTTTCTCCTCAGGAAAAAATGCTAGAATCAAACGTACTAAATAAATTTAATAAACAAATAATGTTACTCAGGGATATTCTTACAATTTAATTTTATCGTGATATTTAAGCAAGAAAACGAAAATATTACTTTTTAGTTCCAGAAAAATTTAAACATCGTTTCTCCTCAGGAAAAATTGCTAGAATCAAACTTATTAAATAAATTTAATAAACGAATAATGTTACTCAGGGATATTCTTACAATTTAATTTTATCGTGATATTTAATACAAGAAAACTAAAATATTCGTTTCTAGATCCAGAAAAATTAAAACATCGTTACTCCTCAGGAAAAAATGCTAGAATCAAACGTACTAAATAATTAATTAATAATTAAATAATAAACAAATAATGTTACTCAGGGATATTCTTACAATTTAATTTTATCGTGATATTTAAGCAAGAAAACTAAAGTATTCGTTTTTAGGTCCAGAAAAATTTAAACACCGTTTCTCCTCAGGAAAAAATGATAGAATCAAACTTATTAAATAAATTTAATAAACGAATAAAGTTACTCAGGGATATTCTTACAATTAAATTTTATCGTGATATTTAAGCGAGAAAACTAAAATATTCGTTTCTAGTTCCAAAATAATAAAAACATCGTTACTCGTCAGAAAAAAATGCTAGAATCGATCTTATTAAAAAAATCTAATAAACAAAGAAAGTTACACAGGGATATTCTTACAATTTAATTTTATCGTGATATTTAAGCAAGAAAACAAAAATATTCGTTTCTAGATACAGAAAAATTAAAACATCGTTCCTCAGGAAAAAATTCTAGAATCGAACGTCTTAAATAAATTTAATAAACAAATAAAGTTTCTCACGGATGATCTTACAATTTAATTTTATCGTGATATTTAAGCAAGAAAACTAAAGTATTCGTTTTTAGTTCCAGAAAAATTTAAACACCGTTTCTCCTCACGAAAAAATGATAGAATCAAACTTATTAAATAAATTTAATAAACGAATAAAGTTACTCAAGGATATTCTTACAATTAAATTTTATCGTGATATTTAAGCGAGAAAACTAAAATATTCGTTTCTAGTTCCAAAATAATAAAAACATCGTTACTCGTCAGGAAAAAATACTATAATCGATCTTATTAAAAAAATCTAATAAACAAAGAAAGTTACACAGGGATATTCTTACAATTTAATTTTATCGTGATATTTAAGCAAGAAAACAAAAATATTCGTTTTTAGTTCCAGGAAAATTTAAACATCGTTTCTCCTCAGGAAAAAATGCTAGAATTGAACTTATTAAAAAAATCTAATAAACAAATAGCAAGAAAACTAAAGTATTCGTTTTTAGTTCCAGAAAAATTTAAACGTGATCAGGAAAAAATGCTAGAATCAAACTTATTAAATAAATTTAATAAACGAATAAAGTTACTCAGGGATATTCTTACAATTTAATTTTATCGTGATATTTAAGCGAGAAAACTAAAATATTCGTTTCTAGTTCCAAAATAATAAAAACATCGTTACTCGTAAGAAAAAAATGCTAGAATCAAACTTATTAAATAAATTTAATACACAAATAAAGTTACTCAGGGATATTCTTACAATTTAATTTTATCGTGATATTTAAGCAAGAAAACTAAAATATTCGTTTTTTAGTTCCAGAAAAATTTAAACATCGTTTCTCCTCAGGAAAAAATGCTAGAATCAAACGTACTAAATAAATTTAATAAACAAATAATGTTACTCAGGGATATTCTTACAATTTAATTTTATCGTGATATTTAAGCAAGAAAACTAAAATATTCGTTTCTAGATCCAGAAAAATTAAAACATCGTTACTCCTCTGGAAAAAATGCTAGAATCAAACTTACTAAATAAATTTAAAAAACAAATAATGTTACTCAGGGATATTCTTACAATTTAATTTTATCGTGATATTTAAGCAAGAAAACAAAAATATTCGTTTTTAGTTCCAGAAAAATTTAAACATCGTTTCTCCTCAGGAAAAATTGCTAGAATCAAACTTATTAAATCAATTTAATAAACAAATAGTGTTACTCTGGGATATTCTTACAATTTAATTTTATCATGATATTTAAGCAAGAAAACTAAAATATTCGTTTTTAGTTCCAGAAAAATTTAAATATCGTTTCTCCTCAGGAAAAAATGCTAGAATCGAACTAATTAAATAAATTTAATAAACAAATAATGTTCCTCAGGGATATTCTTACAATTTAATTTTATCGTAATATTTAAGCAAGAAAACTAAAATATTCGTTTCTAGATCCAGAAAAATTAAAACATCGTTACTCCTCAGGAAAAAATGCTAGATTCGAACGTCTTAAATAAATTTAATAAACAAATAAAGTTACACACGGATGTTCTTACAATTTAATTTTATCGTGATATTTAAGCAAGAAAACTAAAGTATTCGTTTTTAGGTCCAGAAAAATTTAAACACCGTTTCTCCTCAGGAAAAAATGATAGAATCAAACTTATTAAATAAATTTAATAAACGAATAAAGTTACTCAGGGATATTCTTACAATTAAATTTTATCGTGATATTTAAGCGAGAAAACTAAAATATTCGTTTCTAGTTCCAAAATAATAAAAACATCGTTACTCGTCAGGAAAAAATGCTAGAATCGATCTTATTAAAAAAATCTAATAAACAAATAAAGTTACTCAGGGATATTACAATTTAATTTTATCGTGATATTTAAGCAAGAAAACTAAAATATTAGTTTTTAGTTCCAGAAAAATTTAAACATCGTTTCTCCTCAGGAAAAAATGCTAGAATCAAACGTACTAAATAAATTTAATAAACAAATAATGTTACTCAGGGATATTCTTACAATTTATTTTTATCGTGATATTTAAGCAAGATAACTAAAATATTCGTTTCTAGATCCAGAAAAATTAGAACATCGTTACTAGTCAGGAAAAAATGCTAGAATCAAACTTATTAAATAAATTTAATAAACAAATAGTGTTACTCAGGGATATTCTTACAATTTAATTTTATCGTGATATTTAAGCAAGAAAACTAAAATATTCGTTTTTAGTTCCAGAAAAATTTAAACATCGTTTCTCCTCAGGAAAAAATGCTAGAATCAAACGTACTAAATAATTAATTAATAATTAAATAATAAACAAATAATGTTACTCAGGGATATTCTTACAATTTAATTTTATCGTGATATTTAAGCAAGAAAACTAAAATATTCGTTTCTAGATCCAGAAAAATTAAAACATCGTTACTCCTCAGGAAAAAATGCTAGAATCAAACTTATTAAATAAATTTAATAAACAATTAGTGTTACTCAGGGATATTCTTACAATTTAATTTTATCGTGATATTTAAGCAAGAAAACTAAAATATTAGTTTTTAGTTCCAGAAAAATTTAAACATCGTTTCTCCTCAGGAAAAATTGCTAGAATCAAACTTATTAAATCAATATAATAAACAAATAGTGTTACTCAGGGATATTCTTACAATTTAATTTTATCGTGATATTTAAGCAAGAAAACTAAAATATTCGTTTCTAGATCCAGAAAAATTAAAACATCGTTACTCCTCTGGAAAAAATGCTAGAATCAAACTTACTAAATAAATTTAATAAACAAATAATGTTACTCAGGGATATTCTTACAATTTAATTTTATCATGATATTTAAGCAAGAAAACTAAAATATTCGTTTCTAGATCCAGAAAAATTAAAACATCGTTACTCCTCAGGAAAAAATGCTAGAATCGAACGTCTTAAATAAATTTAATAAACAAATAAAGTTACTCACGGATGTTCTTACAATTTAATTTTATCATGATATTTAAGCAAGAAAACTAAAGTATTCGTTTTTAGTTCCAGAAAAATTTAAACACCGTTTCTCCTCAGGAAAAAATGATAGAATCAAACTTATTAAATAAATTTAATAAACGAATAAAGTTACTCAGGGATATTCTTACAATTAAATTTTATCGTGATATTTAAGCGAGAAAACTAAAATATTCGTTTTTAGTTCCAGAAAAATTAAAACATCGTTTCTCCTCAGGAAAAAATGCTAGAATCAAACGTACTAAATAAATTTAATAAACAAATAATGTTACTCAGGGATATTCTTACAATTTAATTTTATCGTGATATTTAAGCAAAAAAACGAAAATATTCCTTTTTAGTTCCAGAAAAATTTAAACATCGTTTCTCCTCAGGAAAAATTGCTAGAATCAAACTTATTAAATCAATTTAATAAACAAATAGTGTTACTCAGGGATATTCTTACAATTTAATTTTATCATGATATTTAAGCAAGAAAACTAAAATATTTGTTTTTAGTTCCAGAAAAATTTAAATATCGTTTCTCCTCAGAAAAAAATGCTAGAATCGAACTAATTAAATAAATTTAATAAACAAATAATGTTCCTCAGGGATATTCTTACAATTTAATTTTATCGTGATATTTAAGCAAGAAAACTAAAATATTCGTTTCTAGATCCAGAAAAATTAAAACATCGTTACTCCTCAGGAAAAAATGCTAGAATCGAACGTCTTAAATAAATTTAATAAACAAATAAAGTTACTCACGGATGTTGTTACACTTTTATTTTATCGTGATATTTAAGCAAGAAAACTAAAGTATTCGTTTTTAAGTCCAGAAAAATTTAAACACCGTTTCTCCTCAGGAAAAAATGATAGAATCAAACGTACTAAATAAATTTAATAAACAAATAATGTTACTCAGGGATATTCTTACAATTTAATTTTATCGTGATATTTAAGCAAGAAAACTAAAATATTCGTTTCTAGATCCAGAAAAATTAAAACATCGTTACTCCTCAGGAAAAAATGCTAGAATCAAACTTATTAAATAAATTTAATATACAATTAGTGTTACTCAGGGATATTCTTACAATTTAATTTTTTCGTGATATTTAAGCAAGAAAACAAAAATATTCGTTTTTAGTTCCAGAAAAATTTAAACATCGTTTCTCCTCAGGAAAAATTGCTAGAATCAAACTTATTAAATCAATATAATAAACAAATAGTGTTACTCAGGGATATTCTTACAATTTAATTTTATCGTGATATTTAAGCAAGAAAACTAAAATATTCGTTTCTAGATCCAGAAAAATTAAAACATCGTTACTCCTCAGGAAAAAATGCTAGAATCAAACGTATTAAATAAATTTAATAAACAATTAGTGTTACTCAGGGATATTCTTACAATTTAATTTTATCGTGATATTTAAGCAAGAAAACTAAAATATTCCTTTTTAGTTCCAGAAAAATTTAAACATCGTTTCTCCTCAGGAAAAATTGCTAGAATCAAACTTATTAAATCAATTTAATAAACAAATAAAGTTACTCACGGATGTTCTTATAATTTAATTTTATCGTGATATTTAAGCAAGAAAACTAAAGTATTCGTTTTTAGGTCCAGAAAAATTTAAACACCGTTTCTCCTCAGGAAAAAATGATAGAATCAAACGTACTAAATAAATTTAATAAACAAATAATGTTACTCAGGGATATTCTTACAATTTAATTTTATCGTGATATTTAAGCAAGAAAAGTAAAATATTCGTTTCTAGATCCAGAAAAATTAAAACATCGTTACTCCTCAGGAAAAAATGCTAGAATCAAACTTATTAAATAAATTTAATAAACAATTAGTGTTACTCAGGGATATTCTTACAATTTAATTTTATCGTGATATTTAAGCAAGAAAACAAAAATATTCGTTTTTAGTTCCAGAAAAATTTAAACATCGTTTCTCCTCAGGAAAAATTGCTAGAATCAAACTTATTAAATCAATATAAAAACAAATAGTGTTACTCAGGGATATTCTTACAATTTAATTTTATCGTGATATTTAAGCAAGAAAACTAAAATATTCGTTTCTAGATCCAGAAAAATTAAAACATCGTTACTCCTCAGGAAAAAATGCTAGAATCAAACTTACTAAATAAATTTAATAAACAAATAATGTTACTCAGGGATATTCTTACAATTTAATTTTATCATGAAATTTAAGTAAGAAAACTAAAATATTCGTTTCTAGATCCAGAAAAATTAAAACATCGTTACTCCTCAGGAAAAAATGCTAGAATCGAACGTCTTAAATAAATTTAATAAACAAATAAAGTTACTCACGGATGTTCTTACAATTTAATTTTATCATGATATTTAAGCAAGAAAACTAAAGTATTCGTTTTTAGTTCCAGAAAAATTTAAACACCGTTTCTCCTCAGGAAAAAATGATAGAATCAAACTTATTAAATAAATTTAATAAACGAATAAAGTTACTCAGGGATAATCTTACAATTTAATTTTATCGTGATATTTAAGCGAGAAAACTAAAATATTCGTTTCTAGTTCCAAAATAATAAAAACATCGTTACTCGTAAGGAAAAAATGCTAGAATCAAACTTATTAAATAAATTTAATACACAAATAAAGTTACTCAGGGATATTCTTACAATTTAATTTTATCGCAAGAAAACTAAATATTCGTTTTTAGTTCCAGAAAAATTTAAACATCGTTTCTCCTCAGGAAAAAATGCTAGAATCAAACGTACTAAATAAATTTAATAAACAAATAATGTTACTCAGGGATATTCTTACAATTTAATTTTATCGTGATATTTAAGCAAGAAAACTAAAATATTCGTTTCTAGATCCAGAAAAATTAAAACATCGTTACTCCTCAGGAAAAAATGCTAGAATCAAACTTACTAAATAAATTTAATAAACAAATAATGTTACTCAGGGATATTCTTACAATTTAATTTTATCGTGATATTTAAGCAAGAAAACAAAAATATTCCTTTTTAGTTCCAGAAAAATTTAAACATCGTTTCTCCTCAGGAAAAATTGCTAGAATGAAACTTATTAAATCAATTTAATAAACAAATAGTGTTACTCAGGGATATTCTTACAATTTAATTTTATCATGATATTTAAGCAAGAAAACTAAAATATTCGTTTTTAGTTCCAGAAAAATTTAAATATCGTTTCTCCTCAGGAAAAAATGCTAGAATCGAACTAATTAAATAAATTTAATAAACAAATAATGTTCCTCAGGGATATTCTTACAATTTAATTTTATCGTGATATTTAAGCAAGAAAACTAAAATATTCGTTTTTAGATCCAGAAAAATTAAAACATCGTTACTCCTCAGGAAAAAATGCTAGAATCGAACGTCTTAAATAAATTTAATAAACAAATAAAGTTACTCACGGATGTTCTTACAATTTAATTTTATCGTGATATTTAAGCAAGAAAACTAAAGTATTCGTTTTTAGGTCCAGAAAAATTTAAACACCGTTTCTCCTCAGGAAAAAAATGATAGAATCAAACTTATTAAATAAATTTAATAAACGAATAAAGTTACTCAGGGATAATCTTACAATTTAATTTTATCGTTATATTTAAGCGAGAAAACTAAAATATTCGTTTCTAGTTCCAAAATAATAAAAACATCGTTACTCGTCAGGAAAAAATGCTAGAATCAAACTTATTAAATAAATTTAATACACAAATAAAGTTACTCAGGGATATTGTTACAATTTAATTTTATCGTGATAATTAAGCAAGAAAACTAAAATATTCGTTTTTAGTTCCAGAAAAATTTAAACATCGTTTCTCCTCAGGAAAAAATGCTAGAATCAAACGTACTAAATAAATTTAATAAACAAATAATGTTACTCAGGGATATTCTTACAATTTAATTTTATCGTGATATTTAAGCAAGAAAAATAAAATATTCGTTTCTAGATCCAGAAAAATTAAAACATCGTTACTCCTCAGGATAAAATGCTAGAATCAAACTTATTAAATAAATTTAATAAACTCAGGGATATTTTTAAAATTTAATTTTATCGTGATATTTAAGCAAGAAAACAAAAATATTCGTTTTTAGTTCCAGAAAAATTTAAACATCGTTTCTCCTCAGGAAAAATTGCTAGAATCAAACTTATTAAATCAATTTAATAAACAAATAGTGTTACACAGGGATATTCTTACAATTTAATTTTATCGTGATATTTAAGCAAGAAAACTAAAATATTCGTTTCTAGATCCAGAAAAATTAAAACATCGTTACTCCTCAGGAAAAAATGCTAGAATCGAACGTCTTAAATAAATTTAATAAACAAATAAAGTTACTCACGGATTTTCTTACAATTTAATTTTATCGTGATATTTAAGCGAGAAAACTAAAATATTCGTTTCTAGTTCCAAAATAATAAAAACATCGTTACTCGTCAGATAAAAATGCTAGAATCAAACTTATTAAATAAATTTAATACACAAATAAAGTTACTCAGGGATATTGTTACAATTTAATTTTATCGTGATATTTAAGCAAGAAAACTAAAATATTCGTTTTTAGTTCCAGAAAAATTTAAACATCGTTTCTCCTCAGGAAAAAATGCTAGAATCAAACGTACTAAATAAATTTAATAAACAAATAATGTTACTCAGGGATATTCTTACAATTTAATTTTATCGTGATATTTAAGCAAGAAAACTAAAATATTCGTTTCTAGATCCAGAAAAATTAAAACATCGTTACTCCTCAGGAAAAAATGCTAGAATCGAACGTCTTAAATAAATTTAATAAACAAATAAAGTTACTCACGGATGTTCTTACAATTTAATTTTATCGTGATATTTAAGCAAGAAAACTAAAATATTCGTTTTTAGTTCCAGAAAAATTTAAATATCGTTTCTCCTCAGGAAAAAATGCTAGAATCAAACTTATTAAATAAATTTAATAAACGAATAAAGTTACTCAGGGATATTCTTACAATTCAATTTTATCGTGATATTTAAGCGAGAAAACTAAAATATTCGTTTCTAGTTCCAAAATAATAAAAACATCGTTACTCGTCAGGAAAAAATGCTAGAATCAAACTTATTAATAAATTTAATACACAAATAAAGTTACTCAGGGATATTGTTACAATTTAATTTTATCGTGATATTTAAGCAAGAAAACTAAAATATTCGTTTTTAGTTCCAGAAAAATTAAAACATCGTTACTCCTCAGGAAAAAATGCTAGAATCAAACTTATTAAATAAATTTAATAAACAATTAGTGTTACTCAGGGATATTCTTACAATTTAATTTTATCGTGATATTTAAGCAAGAAAACTAAAATATTCGTTTCTAGATCCAGAAAAATTAAAACATCGTTACTCCTCAGGAAAAAATGCTAGAATCGAACGTCTTAAATAAATTTAATAAACAAATAAAGTTACTCACGGATGTTCTTACAATTTAATTTTATCGTGATATTTAAGCAAGAAAACTAAAGTATTCGTTTTTAGCTCCAGAAAAATTTAAACACCGTTTCTCCTCAGGAAAAAATGCTAGAATCAAACTTATTAAATAAATTTAATAAACGAATAAAGTTACTCAGGGATATTCTTGCAATTTAATTTTATCGTGATATTTAAGCGAGAAAACTAAAATATACGTTTCTAGTTCCAAAATAATAAAAACATCGTTACTCGTCAGGAAAAAATGCTAGAATCAAACTTATTAAATAAATTTAATACACAAATAAAGTTACTCAGGGATATTGTTACAATTTAATTTTATCGTGATATTTAAGCAAGAAAACTAAAATATTCGTTTTTAGTTCCAGAAAAATGTAAACATCGTTTCTCCTCAGGAAAAAATGCTAGAATCAAATGTACTAAATAAATTTAATAAACAAATAATGTTACTCAGGGATATTCTTACAATTTAATTTTATCGTGATATTTAAGCAAGAAAACTAAAATATTCGTTTCTAGATCCAGAAAAATTAAAACATCGTTACTCCTCAGGAAAAAATGCTAGAATCAAACTTATTAAATAAATTTAATAAACAATTAGTGTTACTCAGGGATATTCTTACAATTTAATTTTATCGTGATATTTAAGCAAGAAAACTAAAATATTCGTTTCTAGATCCAGAAAAATTAAAACATCGTTACTCCTCAGGAAAAAATGCTAGAATCGAACGTCTTAAATAAATTTAATAAACAAATAAAGTTACTCACGGATTTTCTTACAATTTAATTTTATCGTGATATTTAAGCGAGAAAACTAAAATATTCGTTTCTAGTTCCAAAATAATAAAAACATCGTTACTCGTCAGATAAAAATGCTAGAATCAAACTTATTAAATAAATTTAATACACAAATAAAGTTACTCAGGGATATTGTTACAATTTAATTTTATCGTGATATTTAAGCAAGAAAACTAAAATATTCGTTTTTAGTTCCAGAAAAATTTAAACATCGTTTCTCCTCAGGAAAAATTGCTAGCATCAAACTTATTAAATCAATTTAATAAACAAATAGTGTTACTCAGGGATATTCTTACAATTTAATTTTATCGTGATATTTAAGCAAGAAAACTAAAATATTCGTTTCTAGATCCAGAAAAATTAAAACATCGTTACTCCTCAGGAAAAAATGCTAGAATCGAACGTCTTAAATAAATTTAATAAACAAATAAAGTTACTCACGGATGTTCTTACAATTTAATTTTATCGTGATATTTAAGCAAGAAAACTAAAGTATTCGTTTTTAGCTCCAGAAAAATTTAAACACCGTTTCTCCTCAGGAAAAAATGATAGAATCAAACTTATTAAATAAATTTAATAAACGAATAAAGATACTCAGGGATATTGTTACAATTTAATTTTATCGTGATATTTAAGCGAGAAAACTAAAATATTCGTTTCTAGTTCCAAAATAATAAAAACATCGTTACTCGTCAGGAAAAAATGCTAGAATCAAACTTATTAAATAAATTTAATACACAAATAAAGTTACTCAGGGATATTGTTACAATTTAATTTTATCGTGATATTTAAGCAAGAAAACTAAAATATTCGTTTTTAGTTCCAGAAAAATTTAAACATCGTTTCTCCTCAGGAAAAAATGCTAGAATCAAACTTACTAAATAAATTTAATAAACAAATAATGTTACTCAGGGATATTCTTACAATTTAATTTTATCGTGATATTTAAGCAAGAAAACAAAAATATTCCTTTTTAGTTCCAGAAAAATTTAAACATCGTTTCTCCTCAGGAAAAATTGCTAGAATCAAACTTATTAAATCAATTTAATAAACAAATAGTGTTACTCAGGGATATTCTTACAATTTAATTTTATCATGATATTTAAGCAAGAAAACTAAAATATTCGTTTTTAGTTCCAGAAAAATTTAAATATCGTTTCTCCTCAGGAAAAAATGCTAGAATCGAACTAATTAAATAAATTTAATAAACAAATAATGTTCCTCAGGGATATTCTTACAATTTAATTTTATCGTGATATTTAAGCAAGAAAACTAAAATATTCGTTTTTAGATCCAGAAAAATTAAAACATCGTTACTCCTCAGGAAAAAATGCTAGAATCGAACGTCTTAAATAAATTTAATAAACAAATAAAGTTACTCACGGATGTTCTTACAATTTAATTTTATCGTGATATTTAAGCAAGAAAACTAAAGTATTCGTTTTTAGGTCCAGAAAAATTTAAACACCGTTTCTCCTCAGGAAAAAATGATAGAATCAAACTTATTAAATAAATTTAATAAACGAATAGTTACTCAGGGATAATCTTACAATTTAATTTTATCGTGATATTTAAGCGAGAAAACTAAAATATTCGTTTCTAGTTCCAAAATAATAAAAACATCGTTACTCGTCAGGAAAAAATGCTAGAATCAAACTTATTAAATAAATTTAATACACAAATAAAGTTACTCAGGGATATTGTTACAATTTAATTTTATCGTGATAATTAAGCAAGAAAACTAAAATATTCGTTTTTAGTTCCAGAAAAATTTAAACATCGTTTCTCCTCAGGAAAAAATGCTAGAATCAAACGTACTAAATAAATTTAATAAACAAATAATGTTACTCAGGGATATTCTTACAATTTAATTTTATCGTGATATTTAAGCAAGAAAACTAAAATATTCGTTTCTAGATCCAGAAAAATTAAAACATCGTTACTCCTCAGGATAAAATGCTAGAATCAAACTTATTAAATAAATTTAATAAACAATTAGTGTTACTCAGGGATATTTTTAAAATTTAATTTTATCGTGATATTTAAGCAAGAAAACAAAAATATTCGTTTTTAGTTCCAGAAAAATTTAAACATCGTTTCTCCTCAGGAAAAATTGCTAGAATCAAACTTATTAAATCAATTTAATAAACAAATAGTGTTACACAGGGATATTCTTACAATTTAATTTTATCGTGATATTTAAGCAAGAAAACTAAAATATTCGTTTCTAGTTCCAAAATAATAAAAACATCGTTACTCGTCAGAAAAAAATGCTAGAATCAAACTTATTAAATAAATTTAATAAACGAATAAAGTTACTCAGGGATATTCTTACAATTCAATTTTATCGTGATATTTAAGCGAGAAAACTAAAATATTCGTTTCTAGTTCCAAAATAATAAAAACATCGTTACTCGTCAGGAAAAAATGCTAGAATCAAACTTATTAAATAAATTTAATACACAAATAAAGTTACTCAGGGATATTGTTACAATTTAATTTTATCGTGATATTTAAGCAAGAAAACTAAAATATTCGTTTTTAGTTCCAGAAAAATTAAAACATCGTTACTCCTCAGGAAAAAATGCTAGAATCAAACTTATTAAATAAATTTAATAAACAATTAGTGTTACTCAGGGATATTCTTACAATTTAATTTTATCGTGATATTTAAGCAAGAAAACTAAAATATTCGTTTTTAGTTCCAGAAAAATTAAAACATCGTTACTCCTCAGGAAAAAATGCTAGAATCGAACGTCTTAAATAAATTTAATAAACAAATAAAGTTACTCACGGATGTTCTTACAATTTAATTTTATCGTGATATTTAAGCAAGAAAACTAAAGTATTCGTTTTTAGCTCCAGAAAAATTAAAACACCGTTTCTCCTCAGGAAAAAATGCTAGAATCAAACTTATTAAATAAATTTAATAAACGAATAAAGTTACTCAGGGATATTCTTGCAATTTAATTTTATTGTGATATTTAAGCGAGAAAACTAAAATATACGTTTCTAGTTCCAAAATAATAAAAACATCGTTACTCGTCAGGAAAAAATGCTAGAATCAAACTTATTAAATAAATTTAATACACAAATAAAGTTACTCAGGGATATTGTTACAATTTAATTTTATCGTGATATTTAAGCAAGAAAACTAAAATATTCGTTTTTAGTTCCAGAAAAATTTAAACATCGTTTCTCCTCAGGAAAAAATGCTAGAATCAAACGTACTAAATAAATTTAATAAACAAATAATGTTACTCAGGGATATTCTTACAATTTAATTTTATCGTGATATTTAAGCAAGAAAACTAAAATATTCGTTTCTAGATCCTGAAAAATTAAAACATCGTTACTCCTCAGGAAAAAATGCTAGAATCGAACGTCTTAAATAAATTTAATAAACAAATAAAGTTACTCACGGATGTTCTTACAATTTAATTTTATCGTGATATTTAAGCAAGAAAACTAAAGTATTCGTTTTTAGCTCCAGAAAAATTTAAACACCGTTTCTCCTCAGGAAAAAATGATAGAATCAAACTTATTAAATAAATTTAATAAACGAATAAAGATACTCAGGGATAATCTTACAATTTAATTTTATCGTGATATTTAAGCGAGAAAACTAAAATATTCGTTTCTAGTTCCAAAATAATAAAAACATCGTTACTCGTCAGGAAAAAATGCTAGAATCAAACTTATTAAATAAATTTAATACACAAATAAAGTTACTCAGGGATATTGTTACAATTTAATTTTATCGTGATATTTAAGCAAGAAAACTAAAATATTCGTTTCTAGATCCAGAAAAATTAAAACATCGTTACTCCTCAGGAAAAAATGCTAGAATCAAACTTATGAAATAAATTTAATAAACAATTAGTGTTACTCAGGGATATTCTTACAATTTAATTTTATCGTGATATTTAAGCAAATAAACAAAAATATTCGTTTTTAGTTCCAGAAAAATTTAAACATCGTTTCTCCTCAGGAAAAATTGCTAGAATCAAACTTATTAAATCAATTTAATAAACAAATAGTGTTACTCAGGGATATTCTTACAATTTAATTTTATCGTGATATTTAAGCCAGAAAACTAAAATATTCGTTTCTAGATCTAGAAAAATTAAAACATCGTTACTCCTCAGGAAAAAATGCTAGAATCGAACGTCTTAAATAAATTTAATAAACAAATAAAGTTACTCACGGATGTTCTTACAATTTAATTTTATCGTGATATTTAAGCAAGAAAACTAAAGTATTCGTTTTTAGCTCCAGAAAAATTTAAACACCGTTTCTCCTCAGGAAAAAATGATAGAATCAAACTTATTAAATAAATTTAATAAACGAATAAAGTTACTCAGGGATATTCTTACAATTTAATTTTATCGTGATATTTAAGCGAGAAAACTAAAATATTCGTTTCTAGTTCCAAAATAATAAAAACATCGTTACTCGTCAGGAAAAAATGCTAGAATCAAACTTATTAAATAAATTTAATACACAAATAAAGTTACTCAGGGATATTGTTACAATTTAATTTTATCGTGATATTTAAGCAAGAAAACTAAAATATTCGGTTTTAGTTCTAGAAAAATTTAAACATCGTTTCTCCTCAGGAAAAAATTCTAGAATCAAACGTACTAAATAAATTTAATAAACAAATAATGTTACTCAGGGATATTCTTACAATTTAATTTTATCGTGATATTTAAGCAAGAAAACTAAAATATTCGTTTCTAGATCCAGAAAAATTAAAACATCGTTACTCCTCAGGAAAAAATGCTAGAATCAAACTTATTAAATAAATTTAATAAACAAATAGTGTTACTCAGGGATATTCTTACAATTTAATTTTATCGTGATATTTAAGCAAGAAAACAAAAATATTCGTTTTTAGTTCCAGAGAAATTTAAACATCGTTTCTCCTCAGGAAAAATTGCTAGAATCAAACTTATTAAATCAATTTAATAAACAAATAGTGTTACTCAGGGACATTCTTACAATTTAATTTTATCGTGATATTTAAGCAAGAAAACTAAAATATTCGTTTCTAGATCTAGAAAAATTAAAACATCGTTACTCCTCAGGAAAAAAAGCTAGAATCGAACGTCTTAAATAAAATTAATAAACAAATAAAGTTACTCACGGATGTTCTTACAATTTAATTTTATCGTGATATTTAAGCAAGAAAACTAAAGTATTCGTTTTTAGCTCCAGAAAAATTTAAACACCGTTACTCGTCAGGAAAAAATGCTATAATCGATCTTATTAAAAAAATCTAATAAACAAAGAAAGTTACTCAGGGATATTCTTACAATTTAATTTTATCGTGATATTTAAGCAAGAAAACAAAAATATTCGTTTCTAGATCCAGAAAAATTAAAACATCGTTACTCCTCAGGAAAAAATGCTAGAATCAAACTTATTAAATAAATTTAATAAACAATTTGTGTTACTCAGGGATATTCTTACAATTTAATTTTATCGTGATATTTAAGCAAGAAAACAAAAATATTCATTTTTAGTTCCAGAAAAATTTAAACATCGTTTCTCCTCAGGAAAAATTGCTAGAATGAAACTTATTAAATCAATTTAATAAACAAATAGTGTTACTCAGGGATATTCTTACAATTTAATTTTATCGTGATATTTAAGCAAGAAAACTAAAATATTCGTTTCTAGATCCAGAAAAATTAAAACTTCGTTATTCCTCAGGAAAAAATGCTAGAATCGAACGTCTTAAATAAATTTAATAAACAAATAAAGTTACTCACGGATGTTCTTACAATTTAATTTTATCGTTATATTTAAGCAAGAAAACTAAAGTATTCGTTTTTAGTTCCAGAAAAATTTAAACACCGTTTCTCCTCAGGAAAAAATTATAGAATCAAACTTATTAAATAAATTTAGTAAACGAATAAAGTTACTCAGGGATATTCTTACAATTAAATTTTATCGTGATATTTAAGCGAGAAAACTAAAATATTCGTTTCTAGTTCCAAAATAATAAAAACATCGTTACTCGTCAGGAAAAAATGCTATAATCGATCTTATTAAAAAAATCTAATAAACAAAGAAAGTTACTCAGGGATATTCTTACAATTTAATTTTATCGTGATATTTAAGCAAGAAAACAAAAATATTCGTTTTTAGTTCCAGAAAAATTTAAACATCGTTTCTCCTCAGGAAAAAATGCTAGAATCTAAATTATTAAAAAATCTAATAAACAAATAAAGTTACTCAGTTATATTCTTACAATTTAATTTTATCGTGATATTTAAGCAAGAAAACAAAAATATTCGTTTTTAGTTCCAGAAAAATTTAAACATCGTTTCTCCTCAGGAAAAATTGCTAGAATCAAACTTATTAAATCAATTTAATAAACAAATAGTGTTACTCAGGGATATTCTTACAATTTAATTTTATAGTGATATTTAAGCAAGAAAACTAAAATATTCGTTTTTAGTTCCAGAAAAATTTAAACATCGTTTCTCCTCAGGAAAAAATGCTAGAATCAAACGTACTAAATAAATTTAATAAACAAATAATGTTACTCAGGGATATTCTTACAATTTAATTTTATCGTGATATTTAAGCAAGAAAACTAAAATATTCGTTTCTAGATCCAGAAAAATTAAAACATCGTTACTCCTCAGGAAAAAATGCTAGAATCAAACTTATTAAATAAATTTAATAAACAATTAGTGTTACTCAGGGATATTCTTACAATTTAATTTTATCGTGATATTTAAGCAAGAAAACTAAAATATTTGTTTCTAGATCTAGAAAAATTAAAACATCGTTACTCCTCAGGAAAAAATGCTAGAATCGAACGTCTTAAATAAATTTAATAAACAAATAAAGTTACTCACGGATGTTCTTACAATTTAATTTTATCGTGATATTTAAGCAAGAAAACTAAAGTATTCGTTTTTAGTTCCAGAAAAATTTAAACACCGTTTCTCCTCAGGAAAAAATGATAGAATCAAACTTATTAAATAAATTTAATAAACGAATAAAGTTACTCAGGGATATTCTTACAATTTAATTTTATCGTGATATTTAAGCAAGAAAACTAAAATATTCGTTTCTAGATCCAGAAAAATTAAAACATCGTTACTCCTCAGGAAAAAATGCTAGAATCGAACGTCTTAAATAAATTTAATAAACAAATAGTGTTACTCAGGGATATTCTTACAATTTAATTTTATAGTGATATTTAAGCAAGAAAACTAAAATATTCGTTTTTAGTTCCAGAAAAATTTAAACATCGTTTCTCCTCAGGAAAAAATGCTAGAATCAAACGTACTAAATAAATTTAATAAACAAATAATGTTACTCAGGGATATTCTTACAATTTAATTTTATCGTGATATTTAAGCAAGAAAACTAAAATATTCGTTTCTAGATCCAGAAAAATTAAAACATCGTTACTCCTCAGGAAAAAATGCTAGAATCAAACTTATTAAATAAATTTAATAAACAATTAGTGTTACTCAGGGATATTCTTACAATTTAATTTTATCATGATATTTAAGCAAGAAAACTAAAATATTCGTTTCTAGATCCAGAAAAATTAAAACATCGTTACTCCTCAGGAAAAAATGCTAGAATCGAACGTCTTAAATAAATTTAATAAACAAATAAAGTTACTCACGGATGTTCTTACAATTTAATTTTATCGTGATATTTAAGCAAGAAAACTAAAGTATTCGTTTTTAGTTCCAGAAAAATTAAAACATCGTTACTCCTCAGGAAAAAATGCTAGAATCAAACTTATTAAATAAATTTAATAAACAATTAGTGTTACTCAGGGATATTCTTACAATTTAATTTTATCGTGATATTTAAGCAAGAAAACAAAAATATTCGTTTTTAGTTCCAGAAAAATTTAAACATCGTTTCTCCTCAGGAAAAATTGCTAGAATCAAACTTATTAAATCAATTTAATAAACAAATAGTGTTACTCAGGGATATTCTTACAATTTAATTTTATCGTGATATTTAAGCAAGAAAACTAAAATATTCGTTTCTAGATCTAGAAAAATTAAAACATCGTTACTCCTCAGGAAAAAATGCTAGAATCGAACGTCTTAAATAAATTTAATAAACAAATAAAGTTACTCACGGATGTTCTTACAATTTAATTTTATCGTGATATTTAAGCAAGAAAACTAAAGTATTCGTTTTTAGTTCCAGAAAAATTTAAGCACCGTTTCTCCTCAGGAAAAAATGCTAGAATCAAACTTACTAAATAAATTTAATAAACAAATAATGTTACTCAGGGATATTCTTACAATTTAATTTTATCATGATATTTAAGCAAGAAAACTAAAATATTCGTTTCTAGATCCAGAAAAATTAAAACATCGTTACTCCTCAGGAAAAAATGCTAGAATCGAACGTCTTAAATAAATTTAATAAACAAATAAAGTTACTCACGGATGTTCTTACCTTGACAACAGCGAACTAGTGAGAAGACTCAAGCGCACTAAACCATTTGAGCTAGTGTAGTGTGATAGTGTAAAAGCAGAGCAAAGTGAATGCCAGTGCTAGCATACTTATTCATTAATGTTAGAACCTAAGAAAAGCCAATGGGTTAATTATCTTAGATAAAATATAAGTAGAAGATTAAGTTAAAATAAAATTGCTTGTTAGTCTGTAAGACTAGTTGTAATAATATTTAATATAAAAAAAAAAAAAAAAACGGATGTTCTTACAATTTAATTTTATCGTGATATTTAAGCAAGAAAACTAAAGTATTCGTTTTTAGTTCCAGAAAAATTTAAACACCGTTTCTCCTCAGGAAAAAATGATAGAATCAAACTTATTAAATAAATTTAATAAACGAATAAAGTTACTCAGGGATATTCTTACAATTTAATTTTATCGTGATATTTAAGCGAGAAAACTAAAATATTCGTTTCTAGTTCCAAAATAATAAAAACATCGTTACTCGTCAGGAAAAAATGCTAGAATCAAACTTATTAAATAAATTTAATACACAAATAAAGTTACTCAGGGATATTCTTACAATTTAATTTTATCGTGATATTTAAGCAAGAAAACTAAAATATTCGTTTTTAGTTCCAGAAAAATTTAAACATCGTTTCTCCTCAGGAAAAAATGCTAGAATCAATCGTACTAAATAAATTTAATAAAATAAAATAAATAAAAAATCTTACTCAGGGATATTCTTACAATTTAATTTTATCGTGATATTTAAGCAAGAAAACAAAAATATTCGTTTTTAGTTCCAGAAAAATTTAAACATCGTTTCTCCTCAGGAAAAAATGCTAGAATCGAACTAATTAAATAAATTTAATAAACAAATAATGTTCCTCAGGGATATTCTTACAATTTAATTTTATCGTGATATTTAAGCAAGAAAACTAAAATATTCGTTTTTAGTTCCAGAAAAATTTAAATATCGTTTCTCCTCAGGAAAAAATGCTAGAATCGAACTAATTAAATAAATTTAATAAACAAATAATGTTCCTCAGGGATATTCTTACAATTTAATTTTATCGTGATATTTAAGCAAGAAAACTAAAATATTCGTTTCTAGATCCAGAAAAATTAAAACATCGTTACTCCTCAGGAAAAAATGCTAGAATCGAACGTCTTAAATAAATTTAATAAACAAATAAAGTTACTCACGGATGTTCTTACAATTTAATTTTATCGTGATATTTAAGCAAGAAAACTAAAATATTCGTTTTTAGTTCCAGAAAAATTTAAATATCGTTTCTCCTCAGGAAAAAATGCTAGAATCGAACTAATTAAATAAATTTAATAAACAAATAATGTTCCTGAGGGATATTCTTACAATTTAATTTTATCGTGATATTTAAGCGAGAAAACTAAAATATTCGTTTCTAGTTCCAAAATAATAAAAACATCGTTACTCGTCAGGAAAAAATGCTAGAATCAAACTTATTAAATAAATTTAATACACAAATAAAGTTACTCAGGGATATTCTTACAATTTAATTTTATCGTGATATTTAAGCAAGAAAACTAAAATATTCGTTTTTAGTTCCAGAAAAATTTAAACATCGTTTCTCCTCAGGAAAAAATGCTAGAATCAAACGTACAAAATAAATTTAATAAACAAATAATGTTACTCAGGGATATTCTTACAATTTAATTTTATCGTGATATTTAAGCAAGAAAACTAAAATATTCGTTTCTAGATCCAGAAAAATTAAAACATCGTTACTCCTCAGGAAAAAATGCTAGAATCAAACTTATTAAATAAATTTAATAAACAATTAGTGTTACTCAGGGATATTCTTACAGTTTAATTTTATCGTGATATTTAAGCAAGAAAACAAAAATATTCGTTTTTAGTTCCAGAAAAATTTAAACATCGTTTCTCCTCAGGAAAAATTGCTAGAATCAAACTTATTAAATCAATTTAATAAACAAATAGTGTTACTCAGGGATATTCTTACAATTTAATTTTATCGTGATATTTAAGCAAGAAAACTAAAATATTCGTTTCTAGATCTAGAAAAATTAAAACATCGTTACTCCTCAGGAAAAAATGCTAGAATCGAACGTCTTAAATAAATTTAATAAACAAATAAAGTTACTCACGGATGTTCTTACAATTTAATTTTATCGTGATATTTAAGCAAGAAAACTAAAGTATTCGTTTTTAGTTCCAGAAAAATTTAAACACCGTTTCTCCTCAGGAAAAAATGCTAGAATCAAACTTACTAAATAAATTTAATAAACAAATAATGTTACTCTGGGATATTCTTACAATTTAATTTTATCATGATATTTAAGCAAGAAAACTAAAATATTCGTTTCTAGATCCAGAAAAATTAAAACATCGTTACTCCTCAGGAAAAAATGCTAGAATCGAACGTCTTAAATAAATTTAATAAACAAATAAAGTTACTCACGGATGTTCTTACAATTTAATTTTATCGTGATATTTAAGCAAGAAAACTAAAGTATTCGTTTTTAGTTCCAGAAAAATTTAAACACCGTTTCTCCTCAGGAAAAAATGATAGAATCAAACTTATTAAATAAATTTAATAAACGAATAAAGTTACTCAGGGATATTCTTACAATTTAATTTTATCGTGATATTTAAGCGAGAAAACTAAAATATTCGTTTCTAGTTCCAAAATAATAAAAACATCGTTACTCGTCAGGAAAAAATGCTAGAATCAAACTTATTAAATAAATTTAATACACAAATAAAGTTACTCAGGGATATTCTTACAATTTAATTTTATCGTGATATTTAAGCAAGAAAACTAAAATATTAGTTTTTAGTTCCAGAAAAATTTAAACATCGTTTCTCCTCAGGAAGAAATGCTAGAATCAAACTTATTAAATAAATTTAATACACAAATAATGTTCCTCAGGGATATTCTTACAATTTAATTTTATCGTGATATTTAAGCAAGAAAACTAAAATATTCGTTTCTAGATCCAGAAAAATTAAAACATCGTTACTCCTCAGGAAAAAATGCTAGAATCGAACGTCTTAAATAAATTTAATAAACAAATAAAGTTACTCACGGATGTTCTTACAATTTAATTTTATCGTGATATTTAAGCAAGAAAACTAAAGTATTCGTTTTTAGCTCCAGAAAAATTTAAACATCGTTTCTCCTCAGGAAAAAATGCTAGAATCAAACGTACTAAATAAATTTAATAAACAAATAATGTTACTCAGGGATATTCTTACAATTTAATTTTAATATTTAAGCAAGAAAACTAAAATATTCGTTTCTAGATCCAGAAAAATTAAAACATCGTTACTCCTCAGGAAAAAATGCTAGAATCGAACGTCTTAAATAAATTTAATAAACAAATAAAGTTACTCAGGGATATTCTTACAATTTAATTTTATCGTGATATTTAAGCAAGAAAACAAAAATATTCGTTTTTAGTTCCAGTAAAATTTAAACATCGTTTCTCCTCAGGAAAAAATGCTAGAATCGAAATTATTAAAAAATCTAATAAACAAATAAAGTTACTCAGTTATATTCTTACAATTTAATTTTATCGTGATATTTAAGCAAGAAAACTAAAATATTCGTTTTTAGTTCCAGAAAAATTTAAACATCGTTTCTCCTCAGGAAAAAATGCTAGAATCAAACTTACTAAATAAATTTAATAAACAAATAATGTTACTCAGGGATATTCTTACAATTTAATTTTAATATTTAAGCAAGAAAACTAAAATATTCGTTTCTAGATCCAGAAAAATTAAAACATCGTTACTCCTCAGGAAAAAATGCTAGAATCGAACGTCTTAAATAAATTTAATAAACAAATAAAGTTACTCACGGATGTTCTTACAATTTAATTTTATCGTGATATTTAAGCAAGAAAACTAAAGTATTCGTTTTTAGTTCCAGAAAAATTTAAACACCGTTTCTCCTCAGGAAAAAATGATAGAATCAAACTTATTAAATAAATTTAATAAACGAATAAAGTTACTCAGGGATATTCTTACAATTTAATTTTATCGTGATATTTAAGCGAGAAAACTAAAATATTCGTTTCTAGTTCCAAAATAATAAAAACATCGTTACTCGTCAGGAAAAAATGCTAGAATCAAACTTATTAAATAAATTTAATACACAAATAAAGTTACTCAGGGATATTCTTACAATTCAATTTTATCGTGATATTTAAGCAAGAAAACTAAAATATTCGTTTTTAGTTCCAGAAAAATTTAAACATCGTTTCTCCTCAGGAAAAAATGCTAGAATCAAACGTACTAAATAAATTTAATAAACAAATAATGTTACTCAGGGATATTCTTACAATTTAATTTTATCGTGATATTTAAGCAAGAAAACAAAAATATTCGTTTTTAGTTCCAGAAAAATTTAAACATCGTTTCTCCTCAGGAAAAATTGCTAGAATCAAACTTATTAAATCAATTTAATAAACAAATTGTGTTACTCAGGGATATTCTTACAATTTAATTTTATCGTGATATTTAAGCAAGAAAACTAAAATATTCGTTTCTAGATCTAGAAAAATTAAAACATCGTTACTCCTCAGGAAAAAATGCTAGAATCGAACGTCTTAAATAAATTTAATAAACAAATAAAGTTACTCACGGATGTTCTTACAATTTAATTTTATCGTGATATTTAAGCAAGAAAACTAAAGTATTCGTTTTTAGTTCCAGAAAAATTTAAACACCGTTTCTCCTCAGGAAAAAATGCTAGAATCAAACTTACTAAATAAATTTAATAAACAAATAATGTTACTCAGGGATATTCTTACAATTTAATTTTATCATGATATTTAAGCAAGAAAACTAAAATATTCGTTTCTAGATCCAGAAAAATTAAAACATCGTTACTCCTCAGGAAAAAATGCTAGAATCGAACGTCTTAAATAAATTTAATAAACAAATAAAGTTACTCACGGATGTTCTTACAATTTAATTTTATCGTGATATTTAAGCAAGAAAACTAAAGTATTCATTTTTAGTTCCAGAAAAATTTAAACACCGTTTCTCCTCAGGAAAAAATGATAGAATCAAACTTATTAAATAAATTTAATAAACGAATAAAGTTACTCAGGGATATTCTTACAATTTAATTTTATCGTGATATTTAAGCGAGAAAACTAAAATATTAGTTTTTAGTTCCAGAAAAATTTAAACATCGTTTCTCCTCAGGAAGAAATGCTAGAATCGAACTAATTAAATAAATTTAATAAACAAATAATGTTCCTCAGGGATATTCTTACAATTTAATTTTATCGTGATATTTAAGCAAGAAAACTAAAATATTCGTTTCTAGATCCAGAAAAATTAAAACATCGTTACTCCTCAGGAAAAAATGCTAGAATCGAACTAATTAAATAAATTTAATAAACAAATAATGTTCCTCAGGGATATTCTTACAATTTAATTTTATCGTGATATTTAAGCAAGAAAACTAAAATATTCGTTTCTAGATCCAGAAAAATTAAAACATCGTTACTCCTCAGGAAAAAATGCTAGAATCGAACGTCTTAAATAAATTTAATAAACAAATAAAGTTACTCACGGATGTTCTTACAATTTAATTTTATCGTGATATTTAAGCAAGAAAACTAAAGTATTCGTTTTTAGCTCCAGAAAAATTTAAACACCGTTTCTCCTCAGGAAAAAATGCTAGAATCAAACTTACTAAATAAATTTAATAAACAAATAATGTTACTCAGGGATATTCTTACAATTTAATTTTATCATGATATTTAAGCAAGAAAACTAAAATATTCGTTTCTAGATCCAGAAAAATTAAAACATCGTTACTCCTCAGGAAAAAATGCTAGAATCGAACGTCTTAAATAAATTTAATAAACAAATAAAGTTACTCACGGATGTTCTTACAATTTAATTTTATCGTGATATTTAAGCAAGAAAACTAAAGTATTCGTTTTTAGTTCCAGAAAAATTAAAACATCGTTACTCCTCAGGAAAAAATGCTAGAATCAAACTTATTAAATAAATTTAATAAACAATTAGTGTTACTCAGGGATATTCTTACAATTTAATTTTATCGTGATATTTAAGCAAGAAAACAAAAATATTCGTTTTTAGTTCCAGAAAAATTTAAACATCGTTTCTCCTCAGGAAAAATTGCTAGAATCAAACTTATTAAATCAATTTAATAAACAAATAGTGTTACTCAGGGATATTCTTACAATTTAATTTTATCGTGATATTTAAGCAAGAAAACTAAAGTATTCATTTTTAGTTCCAGAAAAATTTAAACACCGTTTCTCCTCAGGAAAAAATGATAGAATCAAACTTATTAAATAAATTTAATAAACGAATAAAGTTACTCAGGGATATTCTTACAATTTAATTTTATCGTGATATTTAAGCGAGAAAACTAAAATATTAGTTTTTAGTTCCAGAAAAATTTAAACATCGTTTCTCCTCAGGAAGAAATGCTAGAATCGAACTAATTAAATAAATTTAATAAACAAATAATGTTCCTCAGGGATATTCTTACAATTTAATTTTATCGTGATATTTAAGCAAGAAAACTAAAATATTCGTTTCTAGATCCAGAAAAATTAAAACATCGTTACTCCTCAGGAAAAAATGCTAGAATCGAACTAATTAAATAAATTTAATAAACAAATAATGTTCCTCAGGGATATTCTTACAATTTAATTTTATCGTGATATTTAAGCAAGAAAACTAAAATATTCGTTTCTAGATCCAGAAAAATTAAAACATCGTTACTCCTCAGGAAAAAATGCTAGAATCGAACGTCTTAAAAAAATTTAATAAACAAATAAAGTTACTCACGGATGTTCTTACAATTTAATTTTATCGTGATATTTAAGCAAGAAAACTAAAGTATTCGTTTTTAGCTCCAGAAAAATTTAAACACCGTTTCTCCTCAGGAAAAAATGCTAGAATCAAACTTACTAAATAAATTTAATAAACAAATAATGTTACTCAGGGATATTCTTACAATTTAATTTTATCATGATATTTAAGCAAGAAAACTAAAATATTCGTTTCTAGATCCAGAAAAATTAAAACATCGTTACTCCTCAGGAAAAAATGCTAGAATCGAACGTCTTAAAAAAATTTAATAAACAAATAAAGTTACTCACGGATGTTCTTACAATTTAATTTTATCGTGATATTTAAGCAAGAAAACTAAAGTATTCGTTTTTAGTTCCAGAAAAATTAAAACATCGTTACTCCTCAGGAAAAAATGCTAGAATCAAACTTATTAAATAAATTTAATAAACAATTAGTGTTACTCAGGGATATTCTTACAATTTAATTTTATCGTGATATTTAAGCAAGAAAACAAAAATATTCGTTTTTAGTTCCAGAAAAATTTAAACATCGTTTCTCCTCAGGAAAAATTGCTAGAATCAAACTTATTAAATCAATTTAATAAACAAATAGTGTTACTCAGGGATATTCTTACAATTTAATTTTATCGTGATATTTAAGCAAGAAAACTAAAATATTCGTTTCTAGATCTAGAAAAATTAAAACATCGTTACTCCTCAGGAAAAAATGCTAGAATCGAACGTCTTAAATAAATTTAATAAACAAATAAAGTTACTCACGGATGTTCTTACAATTTAATTTTATCGTGATATTTAAGCAAGAAAACTAAAGTATTCGTTTTTAGTTCCAGAAAAATTTAAGCACCGTTTCTCCTCAGGAAAAAATGCTAGAATCAAACTTACTAAATAAATTTAATAAACAAATAATGTTACTCAGGGATATTCTTACAATTTAATTTTATCATGATATTTAAGCAAGAAAACTAAAATATTCGTTTCTAGATCCAGAAAAATTAAAACATCGTTACTCCTCAGGAAAAAATGCTAGAATCGAACGTCTTAAATAAATTTAATAAACAAATAAAGTTACTCACGGATGTTCTTACCTTGACAACAGCGAACTAGTGAGAAGACTCAAGCGCACTAAACCATTTGAGCTAGTGTAGTGTGATAGTGTAAAAGCAGAGCAAAGT
This sequence comes from Pterostichus madidus, assembly GCA_911728475.2. NCBI lineage: Eukaryota > Metazoa > Arthropoda > Insecta > Coleoptera > Carabidae > Pterostichus > Pterostichus madidus. The sequence goes on from OU452319.1 coordinate 13,549,410, forward strand.
GAATGCCAGTGCTAGCATACTTATTCATTAATGTTAGAACCTAAGAAAAGCCAATGGGTTAATTATCTTAGATAAAATATAAGTAGAAGATTAAGTTAAAATAAAATTGCTTGTTAGTCTGTAAGACTAGTTGTAATAATATTTAATATAAAAAAAAAAAAAAAAAAACGGATGTTCTTACAATTTAATTTTATCGTGATATTTAAGCAAGAAAACTAAAGTATTCGTTTTTAGTTCCAGAAAAATTTAAACACCGTTTCTCCTCAGGAAAAAATGATAGAATCAAACTTATTAAATAAATTTAATAAACGAATAAAGTTACTCAGGGATATTCTTACAATTTAATTTTATCGTGATATTTAAGCGAGAAAACTAAAATATTCGTTTCTAGTTCCAAAATAATAAAAACATCGTTACTCGTCAGGAAAAAATGCTAGAATCAAACTTATTAAATAAATTTAATACACAAATAAAGTTACTCAGGGATATTCTTACAATTTAATTTTATCGTGATATTTAAGCAAGAAAACTAAAATATTCGTTTTTAGTTCCAGAAAAATTTAAACATCGTTTCTCCTCAGGAAAAAATGCTAGAATCAATCGTACTAAATAAATTTAATAAAATAAAATAAATAAAAAATCTTACTCAGGGATATTCTTACAATTTAATTTTATCGTGATATTTAAGCAAGAAAACTAAAATATTCGTTTCTAGATCCAGAAAAATTAAAACATCGTTACTCCTCAGGAAAAAATGCTAGAATCAAACTTATTAAATAAATTTAATAAACAATTAGTGTTACTCAGGGATATTCTTACAATTTAATTTTATCGTGATATTTAAGCAAGAAAACAAAAATATTCGTTTTTAGTTCCAGAAAAATTTAAACATCGTTTCTCCTCAGGAAAAAATGCTAGAATCGAACTAATTAAATAAATTTAATAAACAAATAATGTTCCTCAGGGATATTCTTACAATTTAATTTTATCGTGATATTTAAGCAAGAAAACTAAAATATTCGTTTTTAGTTCCAGAAAAATTTAAATATCGTTTCTCCTCAGGAAAAAATGCTAGAATCGAACTAATTAAATAAATTTAATAAACAAATAATGTTCCTCAGGGATATTCTTACAATTTAATTTTATCGTGATATTTAAGCAAGAAAACTAAAATATTCGTTTCTAGATCCAGAAAAATTAAAACATCGTTACTCCTCAGGAAAAAATGCTAGAATCGAACGTCTTAAATAAATTTAATAAACAAATAAAGTTACTCACGGATGTTCTTACAATTTAATTTTATCGTGATACTTAAGCAAGAAAACTAAAATATTCGTTTTTAGTTCCAGAAAAATTTAAATATCGTTTCTCCTCAGGAAAAAATGCTAGAATCGAACTAATTAAATAAATTTAATAAACAAATAATGTTCCTCAGGGATATTCTTACAATTTAATTTTATCGTGATATTTAAGCGAGAAAACTAAAATATTCGTTTCTAGTTCCAAAATAATAAAAACATCGTTACTCGTCAGGAAAAAATGCTAGAATCAAACTTATTAAATAAATTTAATACACAAATAAAGTTACTCAGTGATATTCTTACAATTTAATTTTATCGTGATATTTAAGCAAGAAAACTAAAATATTCGTTTTTAGTTCCAGAAAAATTTAAACATCGTTTCTCCTCAGGAAAAAATGCTAGAATCAAACGTACAAAATAAATTTAATAAACAAATAATGTTACTCAGGGATATTCTTACAATTTAATTTTATCGTGATATTTAAGCAAGAAAACTAAAATATTCGTTTCTAGATCCAGAAAAATTAAAACATCGTTACTCCTCAGGAAAAAATGCTAGAATCAAACTTATTAAATAAATTTAATAAACAATTAGTGTTACTCAGGGATATTCTTACAGTTTAATTTTATCGTGATATTTAAGCAAGAAAACAAAAATATTCGTTTTTAGTTCCAGAAAAATTTAAACATCGTTTCTCCTCAGGAAAAATTGCTAGAATCAAACTTATTAAATCAATTTAATAAACAAATAGTGTTACTCAGGGATATTCTTACAATTTAATTTTATCGTGATATTTAAGCAAGAAAACTAAAATATTCGTTTCTAGATCTAGAAAAATTAAAACATCGTTACTCCTCAGGAAAAAATGCTAGAATCGAACGTCTTAAATAAATTTAATAAACAAATAAAGTTACTCACGGATGTTCTTACAATTTAATTTTATCGTGATATTTAAGCAAGAAAACTAAAGTATTCGTTTTTAGTTCCAGAAAAATTTAAACACCGTTTCTCCTCAGGAAAAAATGCTAGAATCAAACTTACTAAATAAATTTAATAAACAAATAATGTTACTCTGGGATATTCTTACAATTTAATTTTATCATGATATTTAAGCAAGAAAACTAAAATATTCGTTTCTAGATCCAGAAAAATTAAAACATCGTTACTCCTCAGGAAAAAATGCTAGAATCGAACGTCTTAAATAAATTTAATAAACAAATAAAGTTACTCACGGATGTTCTTACAATTTAATTTTATCGTGATATTTAAGCAAGAAAACTAAAGTATTCGTTTTTAGTTCCAGAAAAATTTAAACACCGTTTCTCCTCAGGAAAAAATGATAGAATCAAACTTATTAAATAAATTTAATAAACGAATAAAGTTACTCAGGGATATTCTTACAATTTAATTTTATCGTGATATTTAAGCGAGAAAACTAAAATATTCGTTTCTAGTTCCAAAATAATAAAAACATCGTTACTCGTCAGGAAAAAATGCTAGAATCAAACTTATTAAATAAATTTAATACACAAATAAAGTTACTCAGGGATATTCTTACAATTTAATTTTATCGTGATATTTAAGCAAGAAAACTAAAATATTAGTTTTTAGTTCCAGAAAAATTTAAACATCGTTTCTCCTCAGGAAGAAATGCTAGAATCAAACTTATTAAATAAATTTAATACACAAATAAAGTTACTCAGGAATATTCTTACAATTTAATTTTATCGTGATATTTAAGCAAGAAAACTAAAATATTCGTTTTTAGTTCCAGAAAAATTTAAATATCGTTTCTCCTCAGGAAAAAATGCTAGAATCGAACTAATTAAATAAATTTAATAAACAAATAATGTTCCTCAGGGATATTCTTACAATTTAATTTTATCGTGATATTTAAGCAAGAAAACTAAAATATTCGTTTCTAGATCCAGAAAAATTAAAACATCGTTACTCCTCAGGAAAAAATGCTAGAATCGAACGTCTTAAATAAATTTAATAAACAAATAAAGTTACTCACGGATGTTCTTACAATTTAATTTTATCGTGATATTTAAGCAAGAAAACTAAAGTATTCGTTTTTAGCTCCAGAAAAATTTAAACATCGTTTCTCCTCAGGAAAAAATGCTAGAATCAAACGTACTAAATAAATTTAATAAACAAATAATGTTACTCAGGGATATTCTTACAATTTAATTTTAATATTTAAGCAAGAAAACTAAAATATTCGTTTCTAGATCCAGAAAAATTAAAACATCGTTACTCCTCAGGAAAAAATGCTAGAATCGAACGTCTTAAATAAATTTAATAAACAAATAAAGTTACTCAGGGATATTCTTACAATTTAATTTTATCGTGATATTTAAGCAAGAAAACAAAAATATTCGTTTTTAGTTCCAGAAAAATTTAAACATCGTTTCTCCTCAGGAAAAAATGCTAGAATCGAAATTATTAAAAAATCTAATAAACAAATAAAGTTACTCAGTTATATTCTTACAATTTAATTTTATCGTGATATTTAAGCAAGAAAACTAAAATATTCGTTTTTAGTTCCAGAAAAATTTAAACATCGTTTCTCCTCAGGAAAAAATGCTAGAATCAAACTTACTAAATAAATTTAATAAACAAATAATGTTACTCAGGGATATTCTTACAATTTAATTTTAATATTTAAGCAAGAAAACTAAAATATTCGTTTCTAGATCCAGAAAAATTAAAACATCGTTACTCCTCAGGAAAAAATGCTAGAATCGAACGTCTTAAATAAATTTAATAAACAAATAAAGTTACTCACGGATGTTCTTACAATTTAATTTTATCGTGATATTTAAGCAAGAAAACTAAAGTATTCGTTTTTAGTTCCAGAAAAATTTAAACACCGTTTCTCCTCAGGAAAAAATGATAGAATCAAACTTATTAAATAAATTTAATAAACGAATAAAGTTACTCAGGGATATTCTTACAATTTAATTTTATCGTGATATTTAAGCGAGAAAACTAAAATATTCGTTTCTAGTTTCAAAATAATAAAAACATCGTTACTCGTCAGGAAAAAATGCTAGAATCAAACTTATTAAATAAATTTAATACACAAATAAAGTTACTCAGGGATATTCTTACAATTCAATTTTATCGTGATATTTAAGCAAGAAAACTAAAATATTCGTTTTTAGTTCCAGAAAAATTTAAACATCGTTTCTCCTCAGGAAAAAATGCTAGAATCAAACGTACTAAATAAATTTAATAAACAAATAATGTTACTCAGGGATATTCTTACAATTTAATTTTATCGTGATATTTAAGCAAGAAAACAAAAATATTCGTTTTTAGTTCCAGAAAAATTTAAACATCGTTTCTCCTCAGGAAAAATTGCTAGAATCAAACTTATTAAATCAATTTAATAAACAAATAGTGTTACTCAGGGATATTCTTACAATTTAATTTTATCGTGATATTTAAGCAAGAAAACTAAAATATTCGTTTCTAGATCTAGAAAAATTAAAACATCGTTACTCCTCAGGAAAAAATGCTAGAATCGAACGTCTTAAATAAATTTAATAAACAAATAAAGTTACTCACGGATGTTCTTACAATTTAATTTTATCGTGATATTTAAGCAAGAAAACTAAAGTATTCGTTTTTAGTTCCAGAAAAATTTAAACACCGTTTCTCCTCAGGAAAAAATGCTAGAATCAAACTTACTAAATAAATTTAATAAACAAATAATGTTACTCAGGGATATTCTTACAATTTAATTTTATCATGATATTTAAGCAAGAAAACTAAAATATTCGTTTCTAGATCCAGAAAAATTAAAACATCGTTACTCCTCAGGAAAAAATGCTAGAATCGAACGTCTTAAATAAATTTAATAAACAAATAAAGTTACTCACGGATGTTCTTACAATTTAATTTTATCGTGATATTTAAGCAAGAAAACTAAAGTATTCATTTTTAGTTCCAGAAAAATTTAAACACCGTTTCTCCTCAGGAAAAAATGATAGAATCAAACTTATTAAATAAATTTAATAAACGAATAAAGTTACTCAGGGATATTCTTACAATTTAATTTTATCGTGATATTTAAGCGAGAAAACTAAAATATTAGTTTTTAGTTCCAGAAAAATTTAAACATCGTTTCTCCTCAGGAAGAAATGCTAGAATCGAACTAATTAAATAAATTTAATAAACAAATAATGTTCCTCAGGGATATTCTTACAATTTAATTTTATCGTGATATTTAAGCAAGAAAACTAAAATATTCGTTTCTAGATCCAGAAAAATTAAAACATCGTTACTCCTCAGGAAAAAATGCTAGAATCGAACGTCTTAAATAAATTTAATAAACAAATAAAGTTACACACGGATGTTCTTACAATTTAATTTTATCGTGATATTTAAGCAAGAAAACTAAAGTATTCGTTTTTAGGTCCAGAAAAATTTAAACACCGTTTCTCCTCAGGAAAAAATGATAGAATCAAACTTATTAAATAAATTTAATAAACGAATAAAGTTACTCAGGGATATTCTTACAATTAAATTTTATCGTGATATTTAAGCGAGAAAACTAAAATATTCGTTTCTAGTTCCAAAATAATAAAAACATCGTTACTCGTCAGGAAAAAATGCTAGAATCGATCTTATTAAAAAAATCTAATAAACAAAGAAAGTTACACAGGGATATTCTTACAATTTAATTTTATCGTGATATTTAAGCAAGAAAACAAAAATATTCGTTTCTAGATACAGAAAAATTAAAACATCGTTCCTCAGGAAAAAATTCTAGAATCGAACGTCTTAAATAAATTTAATAAACAAATAAAGTTTCTCACGGATGATCTTACAATTTAATTTTATCGTGATATTTAAGCAAGAAAACTAAAGTATTCGTTTTTAGTTCCAGAAAAATTTAAACACCGTTTCTCCTCACAAAAAAATGATAGAATCAAACTTATTAAATAAATTTAATAAACGAATAAAGTTACTCAAGGATATTCTTACAATTAAATTTTATCGTGATATTTAAGCGAGAAAACTAAAATATTCGTTTCTAGTTCCAAAATAATAAAAACATCGTTACTCGTCAGGAAAAAATACTATAATCGATCTTATTAAAAAAATCTAATAAACAAAGAAAGTTACACAGGGATATTCTTACAATTTAATTTTATCGTGATATTTAAGCAAGAAAACAAAAATATTCGTTTTTAGTTCCAGGAAAATTTAAACATCGTTTCTCCTCAGGAAAAAATGCTAGAATTGAACTTATTAAAAAAATCTAATAAACAAATAGCAAGAAAACTAAAGTATTCGTTTTTAGTTCCAGAAAAATTTAAACGTGATCAGGAAAAAATGCTAGAATCAAACTTATTAAATAAATTTAATAAACGAATAAAGTTACTCAGGGATATTCTTACAATTTAATTTTATCGTGATATTTAAGCGAGAAAACTAAAATATTCGTTTCTAGTTCCAAAATAATAAAAACATCGTTACTCGTCAGAAAAAAATGCTAGAATCAAACTTATTAAATAAATTTAATACACAAATAAAGTTACTCAGGGATATTCTTACAATTTAATTTTATCGTGATATTTAAGCAAGAAAACTAAAATATTCGTTTTTAGTTCCAGAAAAATTTAAACATCGTTTCTCCTCAGGAAAAAATGCTAGAATCAAACGTACTAAATAAATTTAATAAACAAATAATGTTACTCAGGGATATTCTTACAATTTAATTTTATCGTGATATTTAATCAAGAAAACTAAAATATTCGTTTCTAGATCCAGAAAAATTAAAACATCGTTACTCCTCTGGAAAAAATGCTAGAATCAAACTTACTAAATAAATTTAAAAAACAAATAATGTTACTCAGGGATATTCTTACAATTTAATTTTATCGTGATATTTAAGCAAGAAAACAAAAATATTCGTTTTTAGTTCCAGAAAAATTTAAACATCGTTTCTCCTCAGGAAAAATTGCTAGAATCAAACTTATTAAATCAATTTAATAAACAAATAGTGTTACTCTGGGATATTCTTACAATTTAATTTTATCATGATATTTAAGCAAGAAAACTAAAATATTCGTTTTTAGTTCCAGAAAAATTTAAATATCGTTTCTCCTCAGGAAAAAATGCTAGAATCGAACTAATTAAATAAATTTAATAAACAAATAATGTTCCTCAGGGATATTCTTACAATTTAATTTTATCGTAATATTTAAGCAAGAAAACTAAAATATTCGTTTCTAGATCCAGAAAAATTAAAACATCGTTACTCCTCAGGAAAAAATGCTAGATTCGAACGTCTTAAATAAATTTAATAAACAAATAAAGTTACACACGGATGTTCTTACAATTTAATTTTATCGTGATATTTAAGCAAGAAAACTAAAGTATTCGTTTTTAGGTCCAGAAAAATTTAAACACCGTTTCTCCTCAGGAAAAAATGATAGAATCAAACTTATTAAATAAATTTAATAAACGAATAAAGTTACTCAGGGATATTCTTACAATTAAATTTTATCGTGATATTTAAGCGAGAAAACTAAAATATTCGTTTCTAGTTCCAAAATAATAAAAACATCGTTACTCGTCAGGAAAAAATGCTAGAATCGATCTTATTAAAAAAATCTAATAAACAAATAAAGTTACTCAGGGATATTACAATTTAATTTTATCGTGATATTTAAGCAAGAAAACTAAAATATTAGTTTTTAGTTCCAGAAAAATTTAAACATCGTTTCTCCTCAGGAAAAAATGCTAGAATCAAACTTACTAAATAAATTTAATAAACAAATAATGTTACTCAGGGATATTCTTACAATTTATTTTTATCGTGATATTTAAGCAAGATAACTAAAATATTCGTTTCTAGATCCAGAAAAATTAGAACATCGTTACTAGTCAGGAAAAAATGCTAGAATCAAACTTATTAAATAAATTTAATAAACAAATAGTGTTACTCAGGGATATTCTTACAATTTAATTTTATCGTGATATTTAAGCAAGAAAACTAAAATATTCGTTTTTAGTTCCAGAAAAATTTAAACATCGTTTCTCCTCAGGAAAAAATGCTAGAATCAAACGTACTAAATAATTAATTAATAATTAAATAATAAACAAATAATGTTACTCAGGGATATTCTTACAATTTAATTTTATCGTGATATTTAAGCAAGAAAACTAAAATATTCGTTTCTAGATCCAGAAAAATTAAAACATCGTTACTCCTCAGGAAAAAATGCTAGAATCAAACTTATTAAATAAATTTAATAAACAATTAGTGTTACTCAGGGATATTCTTACAATTTAATTTTATCGTGATATTTAAGCAAGAAAACTAAAATATTAGTTTTTAGTTCCAGAAAACTTTAAACATCGTTTCTCCTCAGGAAAAATTGCTAGAATCAAACTTATTAAATCAATATAATAAACAAATAGTGTTACTCAGGGATATTCTTACAATTTAATTTTATCGTGATATTTAAGCAAGAAAACTAAAATATTCGTTTCTAGATCCAGAAAAATTAAAACATCGTTACTCCTCTGGAAAAAATGCTAGAATCAAACTTACTAAATAAATTTAATAAACAAATAATGTTACTCAGGGATATTCTTACAATTTAATTTTATCATGATATTTAAGCAAGAAAACTAAAATATTCGTTTCTAGATCCAGAAAAATTAAAACATCGTTACTCCTCAGGAAAAAATGCTAGAATCGAACGTCTTAAATAAATTTAATAAACAAATAAAGTTACTCACGGATGTTCTTACAATTTAATTTTATCATGATATTTAAGCAAGAAAACTAAAGTATTCGTTTTTAGTTCCAGAAAAATTTAAACACCGTTTCTCCTCAGGAAAAAATGATAGAATCAAACTTATTAAATAAATTTAATAAACGAATAAAGTTACTCAGGGATAATCTTACAATTTAATTTTATCGTGATATTTAAGCGAGAAAACTAAAATATTCGTTTTTAGTTCCAGAAAAATTAAAACATCGTTTCTCCTCAGGAAAAAATGCTAGAATCAAACGTACTAAATAAATTTAATAAACAAATAATGTTACTCAGGGATATTCTTACAATTTAATTTTATCGTGATATTTAAGCAAAAAAACGAAAATATTCCTTTTTAGTTCCAGAAAAATTTAAACATCGTTTCTCCTCAGGAAAAATTGCTAGAATCAAACTTATTAAATCAATTTAATAAACAAATAGTGTTACTCAGGGATATTCTTACAATTTAATTTTATCATGATATTTAAGCAAGAAAACTAAAATATTTGTTTTTAGTTCCAGAAAAATTTAAATATCGTTTCTCCTCAGAAAAAAATGCTAGAATCGAACTAATTAAATAAATTTAATAAACAAATAATGTTCCTCAGGGATATTCTTACAATTTAATTTTATCGTGATATTTAAGCAAGAAAACTAAAATATTCGTTTCTAGATCCAGAAAAATTAAAACATCGTTACTCCTCAGGAAAAAATGCTAGCATCGAACGTCTTAAATAAATTTAATAAACAAATAAAGTTACTCACGGATGTTGTTACACTTTTATTTTATCGTGATATTTAAGCAAGAAAACTAAAGTATTCGTTTTTAAGTCCAGAAAAATTTAAACACCGTTTCTCCTCAGGAAAAAATGATAGAATCAAACGTACTAAATAAATTTAATAAACAAATAATGTTACTCAGGGATATTCTTACAATTTAATTTTATCGTGATATTTAAGCAAGAAAACTAAAATATTCGTTTCTAGATCCAGAAAAATTAAAACATCGTTACTCCTCAGGAAAAAATGCTAGAATCAAACTTATTAAATAAATTTAATATACAATTAGTGTTACTCAGGGATATTCTTACAATTTAATTTTTTCGTGATATTTAAGCAAGAAAACAAAAATATTCGTTTTTAGTTCCAGAAAAATTTAAACATCGTTTCTCCTCAGGAAAAATTGCTAGAATCAAACTTATTAAATCAATATAATAAACAAATAGTGTTACTCAGGGATATTCTTACAATTTAATTTTATCGTGATATTTAAGCAAGAAAACTAAAATATTCGTTTCTAGATCCAGAAAAATTAAAACATCGTTACTCCTCAGGAAAAAATGCTAGAATCAAACTTATTAAATAAATTTAATAAACAATTAGTGTTACTCAGGGATATTCTTACAATTTAATTTTATCGTGATATTTAAGCAAGAAAACTAAAATATTCCTTTTTAGTTCCAGAAAAATTTAAACATCGTTTCTCCTCAGGAAAAATTGCTAGAATCAAACTTATTAAATCAATTTAATAAACAAATAAAGTTACTCACGGATGTTCTTACAATTTAATTTTATCGTGATATTTAAGCAAGAAAACTAAAGTATTCGTTTTTAGGTCCAGAAAAATTTAAACACCGTTTCTCCTCAGGAAAAAATGATAGAATCAAACGTACTAAATAAATTTAATAAACAAATAATGTTACTCAGGGATATTCTTACAATTTAATTTTATCGTGATATTTAAGCAAGAAAAGTAAAATATTCGTTTCTAGATCCAGAAAAATTAAAACATCGTTACTCCTCAGGAAAAAATGCTAGAATCAAACTTATTAAATAAATTTAATAAACAATTAGTGTTACTCAGGGATATTCTTACAATTTAATTTTATCGTGATATTTAAGCAAGAAAACAAAAATATTCGTTTTTAGTTCCAGAAAAATTTAAACATCGTTTCTCCTCAGGAAAAATTGCTAGAATCAAACTTATTAAATCAATATAATAAACAAATAGTGTTACTCAGGGATATTCTTACAATTTAATTTTATCGTGATATTTAAGCAAGAAAACTAAAATATTCGTTTCTAGATCCAGAAAAATTAAAACATCGTTACTCCTCAGGAAAAAATGCTAGAATCAAACTTACTAAATAAATTTAATAAACAAATAATGTTACTCAGGGATATTCTTACAATTTAATTTTATCATGAAATTTAAGTAAGAAAACTAAAATATTCGTTTCTAGATCCAGAAAAATTAAAACATCGTTACTCCTCAGGAAAAAATGCTAGAATCGAACGTCTTAAATAAATTTAATAAACAAATAAAGTTACTCACGGATGTTCTTACAATTTAATTTTATCATGATATTTAAGCAAGAAAACTAAAGTATTCGTTTTTAGTTCCAGAAAAATTTAAACACCGTTTCTCCTCAGGAAAAAATGATAGAATCAAACTTATTAAATAAATTTAATAAACGAATAAAGTTACTCAGGGATAATCTTACAATTTAATTTTATCGTGATATTTAAGCGAGAAAACTAAAATATTCGTTTCTAGTTCCAAAATAATAAAAACATCGTTACTCGTAAGGAAAAAATGCTAGAATCAAACTTATTAAATAAATTTAATACACAAATAAAGTTACTCAGGGATATTCTTACAATTTAATTTTATCGCAAGAAAACTAAATATTCGTTTTTAGTTCCAGAAAAATTTAAACATCGTTTCTCCTCAGGAAAAAATGCTAGAATCAAACGTACTAAATAAATTTAATAAACAAATAATGTTACTCAGGGATATTCTTACAATTTAATTTTATCGTGATATTTAAGCAAGAAAACTAAAATATTCGTTTCTAGATCCAGAAAAATTAAAACATCGTTACTCCTCAGGAAAAAATGCTAGCATCGAACGTCTTAAATAAATTTAATAAACAAATAAAGTTACTCACGGATGTTGTTACACTTTTATTTTATCGTGATATTTAAGCAAGAAAACTAAAGTATTCGTTTTTAAGTCCAGAAAAATTTAAACACCGTTTCTCCTCAGGAAAAAATGATAGAATCAAACGTACTAAATAAATTTAATAAACAAATAATGTTACTCAGGGATATTCTTACAATTTAATTTTATCGTGATATTTAAGCAAGAAAACTAAAATATTCGTTTCTAGATCCAGAAAAATTAAAACATCGTTACTCCTCAGGAAAAAATGCTAGAATCAAACTTATTAAATAAATTTAATATACAATTAGTGTTACTCAGGGATATTCTTACAATTTAATTTTTTCGTGATATTTAAGCAAGAAAACAAAAATATTCGTTTTTAGTTCCAGAAAAATTTAAACATCGTTTCTCCTCAGGAAAAATTGCTAGAATCAAACTTATTAAATCAATATAATAAACAAATAGTGTTACTCAGGGATATTCTTACAATTTAATTTTATCGTGATATTTAAGCAAGAAAACTAAAATATTCGTTTCTAGATCCAGAAAAATTAAAACATCGTTACTCCTCAGGAAAAAATGCTAGAATCAAACTTATTAAATAAATTTAATAAACAATTAGTGTTACTCAGGGATATTCTTACAATTTAATTTTATCGTGATATTTAAGCAAGAAAACTAAAATATTCCTTTTTAGTTCCAGAAAAATTTAAACATCGTTTCTCCTCAGGAAAAATTGCTAGAATCAAACTTATTAAATCAATTTAATAAACAAATAAAGTTACTCACGGATGTTCTTACAATTTAATTTTATCGTGATATTTAAGCAAGAAAACTAAAGTATTCGTTTTTAGGTCCAGAAAAATTTAAACACCGTTTCTCCTCAGGAAAAAATGATAGAATCAAACGTACTAAATAAATTTAATAAACAAATAATGTTACTCAGGGATATTCTTACAATTTAATTTTATCGTGATATTTAAGCAAGAAAAGTAAAATATTCGTTTCTAGATCCAGAAAAATTAAAACATCGTTACTCCTCAGGAAAAAATGCTAGAATCAAACTTATTAAATAAATTTAATAAACAATTAGTGTTACTCAGGGATATTCTTACAATTTAATTTTATCGTGATATTTAAGCAAGAAAACAAAAATATTCGTTTTTAGTTCCAGAAAAATTTAAACATCGTTTCTCCTCAGGAAAAATTGCTAGAATCAAACTTATTAAATCAATATAATAAACAAATAGTGTTACTCAGGGATATTCTTACAATTAAATTTTATCGTGATATTTAAGCAAGAAAACTAAAATATTCGTTTCTAGATCCAGAAAAATTAAAACATCGTTACTCCTCAGGAAAAAATGCTAGAATCAAACTTACTAAATAAATTTAATAAACAAATAATGTTACTCAGGGATATTCTTACAATTTAATTTTATCATGAAATTTAAGTAAGAAAACTAAAATATTCGTTTCTAGATCCAGAAAAATTAAAACATCGTTACTCCTCAGGAAAAAATGCTAGAATCGAACGTCTTAAATAAATTTAATAAACAAATAAAGTTACTCACGGATGTTCTTACAATTTAATTTTATCATGATATTTAAGCAAGAAAACTAAAGTATTCGTTTTTAGTTCCAGAAAAATTTAAACACCGTTTCTCCTCAGGAAAAAATGATAGAATCAAACTTATTAAATAAATTTAATAAACGAATAAAGTTACTCAGGGATAATCTTACAATTTAATTTTATCGTGATATTTAAGCGAGAAAACTAAAATATTCGTTTCTAGTTCCAAAATAATAAAAACATCGTTACTCGTAAGGAAAAAATGCTAGAATCAAACTTATTAAATAAATTTAATACACAAATAAAGTTACTCAGGGATATTCTTACAATTTAATTTTATCGCAAGAAAACTAAATATTCGTTTTTAGTTCCAGAAAAATTTAAACATCGTTTCTCCTCAGGAAAAAATGCTAGAATCAAACGTACTAAATAAATTTAATAAACAAATAATGTTACTCAGGGATATTCTTACAATTTAATTTTATCGTGATATTTAAGCAAGAAAACTAAAATATTCGTTTCTAGATCCAGAAAAATTAAAACATCGTTACTCCTCAGGAAAAAATGCTAGAATCAAACTTACTAAATAAATTTAATAAACAAATAATGTTACTCAGGGATATTCTTACAATTTAATTTTATCGTGATATTTAAGCAAGAAAACAAAAATATTCCTTTTTAGTTCCAGAAAAATTTAAACATCGTTTCTCCTCAGGAAAAATTGCTAGAATCAAACTTATTAAATCAATTTAATAAACAAATAGTGTTACTCAGGGATATTCTTACAATTTAATTTTATCATGATATTTAAGCAAGAAAACTAAAATATTCGTTTTTAGTTCCAGAAAAATTTAAATATCGTTTCTCCTCAGGAAAAAATGCTAGAATCGAACTAATTAAATAAATTTAATAAACAAATAATGTTCCTCAGGGATATTCTTACAATTTAATTTTATCGTGATATTTAAGCAAGAAAACTAAAATATTCGTTTTTAGATCCAGAAAAATTAAAACATCGTTACTCCTCAGGAAAAAATGCTAGAATCGAACGTCTTAAATAAATTTAATAAACAAATAAAGTTACTCACGGATGTTCTTACAATTTAATTTTATCGTGATATTTAAGCAAGAAAACTAAAGTATTCGTTTTTAGGTCCAGAAAAATTTAAACACCGTTTCTCCTCAGGAAAAAAATGATAGAATCAAACTTATTAAATAAATTTAATAAACGAATAAAGTTACTCAGGGATAATCTTACAATTTAATTTTATCGTTATATTTAAGCGAGAAAACTAAAATATTCGTTTCTAGTTCCAAAATAATAAAAACATCGTTACTCGTCAGGAAAAAATGCTAGAATCAAACTTATTAAATAAATTTAATACACAAATAAAGTTACTCAGGGATATTGTTACAATTTAATTTTATCGTGATAATTAAGCAAGAAAACTAAAATATTCGTTTTTAGTTCCAGAAAAATTTAAACATCGTTTCTCCTCAGGAAAAAATGCTAGAATCAAACGTACTAAATAAATTTAATAAACAAATAATGTTACTCAGGGATATTCTTACAATTTAATTTTATCGTGATATTTAAGCAAGAAAACTAAAATATTCGTTTCTAGATCCAGAAAATTTAAAACATCGTTACTCCTCAGGATAAAATGCTAGAATCAAACTTATTAAATAAATTTAATAAACTCAGGGATATTTTTAAAATTTAATTTTATCGTGATATTTAAGCAAGAAAACAAAAATATTCGTTTTTAGTTCCAGAAAAATTTAAACATCGTTTCTCCTCAGGAAAAATTGCTAGAATCAAACTTATTAAATCAATTTAATAAACAAATAGTGTTACACAGGGATATTCTTACAATTTAATTTTATCGTGATATTTAAGCAAGAATACTAAAATATTCGTTTCTAGATCCAGAAAAATTAAAACATCGTTACTCCTCAGGAAAAAATGCTAGAATCGAACTAATTAAATAAATTTAATAAACAAATAAAGTTACTCACGGATTTTCTTACAATTTAATTTTATCGTGATATTTAAGCGAGAAAACTAAAATATTCGTTTCTAGTTCCAAAATAATAAAAACATCGTTACTCGTCAGATAAAAATGCTAGAATCAAACTTATTAAATAAATTTAATACACAAATAAAGTTACTCAGGGATATTGTTACAATTTAATTTTATCGTGATATTTAAGCAAGAAAACTAAAATATTCGTTTTTAGTTCCAGAAAAATTTAAACATCGTTTCTCCTCAGGAAAAAATGCTAGAATCAAACGTACTAAATAAATTTAATAAACAAATAATGTTACTCAGGGATATTCTTACAATTTAATTTTATCGTGATATTTAAGCAAGAAAACTAAAATATTCGTTTCTAGATCCAGAAAAATTAAAACATCGTTACTCCTCAGGAAAAAATGCTAGAATCGAACGTCTTAAATAAATTTAATAAACAAATAAAGTTACTCACGGATGTTCTTACAATTTAATTTTATCGTGATATTTAAGCAAGAAAACTAAAATATTCGTTTTTAGTTCCAGAAAAATTTAAATATCGTTTCTCCTCAGGAAAAAATGCTAGAATCAAACTTATTAAATAAATTTAATAAACGAATAAAGTTACTCAGGGATATTCTTACAATTCAATTTTATCGTGATATTTAAGCGAGAAAACTAAAATATTCGTTTCTAGTTCCAAAATAATAAAAACATCGTTACTCGTCAGGAAAAAATGCTAGAATCAAACTTATTAATAAATTTAATACACAAATAAAGTTACTCAGGGATATTGTTACAATTTAATTTTATCGTGATATTTAAGCAAGAAAACTAAAATATTCGTTTTTAGTTCCAGAAAAATTAAAACATCGTTACTCCTCAGGAAAAAATGCTAGAATCAAACTTATTAAATAAATTTAATAAACAATTAGTGTTACTCAGGGATATTCTTACAATTTAATTTTATCGTGATATTTAAGCAAGAAAACTAAAATATTCGTTTCTAGATCCAGAAAAATTAAAACATCGTTACTCCTCAGGAAAAAATGCTAGAATCGAACGTCTTAAATAAATTTAATAAACAAATAAAGTTACTCACGGATGTTCTTACAATTTAATTTTATCGTGATATTTAAGCAAGAAAACTAAAGTATTCGTTTTTAGGTCCAGAAAAATTTAAACACCGTTTCTCCTCAGGAAAAAATGCTAGAATCAAACTTATTAAATAAATTTAATAAACGAATAAAGTTACTCAGGGATATTCTTGCAATTTAATTTTATCGTGATATTTAAGCGAGAAAACTAAAATATACGTTTCTAGTTCCAAAATAATAAAAACATCGTTACTCGTCAGGAAAAAATGCTAGAATCAAACTTATTAAATAAATTTAATACACAAATAAAGTTACTCAGGGATATTGTTACAATTTAATTTTATCGTGATATTTAAGCAAGAAAACTAAAATATTCGTTTTTAGTTCCAGAAAAATGTAAACATCGTTTCTCCTCAGGAAAAAATGCTAGAATCAAATGTACTAAATAAATTTAATAAACAAATAATGTTACTCAGGGATATTCTTACAATTTAATTTTATCGTGATATTTAAGCAAGAAAACTAAAATATTCGTTTCTAGATCCAGAAAAATTAAAACATCGTTACTCCTCAGGAAAAAATGCTAGAATCAAACTTATTAAATAAATTTAATAAACAATTAGTGTTACTCAGGGATATTCTTACAATTTAATTTTATCGTGATATTTAAGCAAGAAAACAAAAATATTCGTTTTTAGTTCCAGAAAAATTTAAACATCGTTTCTCCTCAGGAAAAATTGCTAGCATCAAACTTATTAAATCAATTTAATAAACAAATAGTGTTACTCAGGGATATTCTTACAATTTAATTTTATCGTGATATTTAAGCAAGAAAACTAAAATATTCGTTTCTAGATCCAGAAAAATTAAAACATCGTTACTCCTCAGGAAAAAATGCTAGAATCGAACGTCTTAAATAAATTTAATAAACAAATAAAGTTACTCACGGATGTTCTTACAATTTAATTTTATCGTGATATTTAAGCAAGAAAACTAAAGTATTCGTTTTTAGCTCCAGAAAAATTTAAACACCGTTTCTCCTCAGGAAAAAATGATAGAATCAAACTTATTAAATAAATTTAATAAACGAATAAAGATACTCAGGGATATTGTTACAATTTAATTTTATCGTGATATTTAAGCGAGAAAACTAAAATATTCGTTTCTAGTTCCAAAATAATAAAAACATCGTTACTCGTCAGGAAAAAATGCTAGAATCAAACTTATTAAATAAATTTAATACACAAATAAAGTTACTCAGGGATATTGTTACAATTTAATTTTATCGTGATATTTAAGCAAGAAAACTAAAATATTCGTTTTTAGTTCCAGAAAAATTTAAACATCGTTTCTCCTCAGGAAAAAATGCTAGAATCAAACTTACTAAATAAATTTAATAAACAAATAATGTTACTCAGGGATATTCTTACAATTTAATTTTATCGTGATATTTAAGCAAGAAAACAAAAATATTCCTTTTTAGTTCCAGAAAAATTTAAACATCGTTTCTCCTCAGGAAAAATTGCTAGAATCAAACTTATTAAATCAATTTAATAAACAAATAGTGTTACTCAGGGATATTCTTACAATTTAATTTTATCATGATATTTAAGCAAGAAAACTAAAATATTCGTTTTTAGTTCCAGAAAAATTTAAATATCGTTTCTCCTCAGGCAAAAAATGCTAGAATCGAACTAATTAAATAAATTTAATAAACAAATAATGTTCCTCAGGGATATTCTTACAATTTAATTTTATCGTGATATTTAAGCAAGAAAACTAAAATATTCGTTTTTAGATCCAGAAAAATTAAAACATCGTTACTCCTCAGGAAAAAATGCTAGAATCGAACGTCTTAAATAAATTTAATAAACAAATAAAGTTACTCACGGATGTTCTTACAATTTAATTTTATCGTGATATTTAAGCAAGAAAACTAAAGTATTCGTTTTTAGGTCCAGAAAAATTTAAACACCGTTTCTCCTCAGGAAAAAATGATAGAATCAAACTTATTAAATAAATTTAATAAACGAATAGTTACTCAGGGATAATCTTACAATTTAATTTTATCGTGATATTTAAGCGAGAAAACTAAAATATTCGTTTCTAGTTCCAAAATAATAAAAACATCGTTACTCGTCAGGAAAAAATGCTAGAATCAAACTTATTAAATAAATTTAATACACAAATAAAGTTACTCAGGGATATTGTTACAATTTAATTTTATCGTGATAATTAAGCAAGAAAACTAAAATATTCGTTTTTAGTTCCAGAAAAATTTAAACATCGTTTCTCCTCAGGAAAAAATGCTAGAATCAAACGTACTAAATAAATTTAATAAACAAATAATGTTACTCAGGGATATTCTTACAATTTAATTTTATCGTGATATTTAAGCAAGAAAACTAAAATATTCGTTTCTAGATCCAGAAAAATTAAAACATCGTTACTCCTCAGGATAAAATGCTAGAATCAAACTTATTAAATAAATTTAATAAACAATTAGTGTTACTCAGGGATATTTTTAAAATTTAATTTTATCGTGATATTTAAGCAAGAAAACAAAAATATTCGTTTTTAGTTCCAGAAAAATTTAAACATCGTTTCTCCTCAGGAAAAATTGCTAGAATCAAACTTATTAAATCAATTTAATAAACAAATAGTGTTACACAGGGATATTCTTACAATTTAATTTTATCGTGATATTTAAGCAAGAAAACTAAAATATTCGTTTCTAGTTCCAAAATAATAAAAACATCGTTACTCGTCAGAAAAAAATGCTAGAATCAAACTTATTAAATAAATTTAATACACAAATAAAGTTACTCAGGGATATTGTTACAATTTAATTTTATCGTGATATTTAAGCAAGAAAACTAAAATATTCGTTTTTAGTTCCAGAAAAATTTAAACATCGTTTCTCCTCAGGAAAAAATGCTAGAATCAAACTTATTAAATAAATTTAATAAACAAATAATGTTACTTAGGGATATTCTTACAATTAAATTTTATCGTGATATTTAAGCAAGATAACTAAAATATTCGTTTCTAGATCCAGAAAAATTAAAACATCGTTACTCCTCAGGAAAAAATGCTAGAATCGAACGTCTTAAATAAATTTAATAAACAAATAAAGTTACTCACGGATGTTCTTACAATTTAATTTTATCGTGATATTTAAGCAAGAAAACTAAAATATTCGTTTTTAGTTCCAGAAAAATTTAAATATCGTTTCTCCTCAGGAAAAAATGCTAGAATCAAACTTATTAAATAAATTTAATAAACGAATAAAGTTACTCAGGGATATTCTTACAATTCAATTTTATCGTGATATTTAAGCGAGAAAACTAAAATATTCGTTTCTAGTTCCAAAATAATAAAAACATCGTTACTCGTCAGGAAAAAATGCTAGAATCAAACTTATTAAATAAATTTAATACACAAATAAAGTTACTCAGGGATATTGTTACAATTTAATTTTATCGTGATATTTAAGCAAGAAAACTAAAATATTCGTTTTTAGTTCCAGAAAAATTAAAACATCGTTACTCCTCAGGAAAAAATGCTAGAATCAAACTTATTAAATAAATTTAATAAACAATTAGTGTTACTCAGGGATATTCTTACAATTTAATTTTATCGTGATATTTAAGCAAGAAAACTAAAATATTCGTTTCTAGATCCAGAAAAATTAAAACATCGTTACTCCTCAGGAAAAAATGCTAGAATCGAACGTCTTAAATAAATTTAATAAACAAATAAAGTTACTCACGGATGTTCTTACAATTTAATTTTATCGTGATATTTAAGCAAGAAAACTAAAGTATTCGTTTTTAGCTCCAGAAAAATTTAAACACCGTTTCTCCTCAGGAAAAAATGCTAGAATCAAACTTATTAAATAAATTTAATAAACGAATAAAGTTACTCAGGGATATTCTTGCAATTTAATTTTATCGTGATATTTAAGCGAGAAAACTAAAATATACGTTTCTAGTTCCAAAATAATAAAAACATCGTTACTCGTCAGGAAAAAATGCTAGAATCAAACTTATTAAATAAATTTAATACACAAATAAAGTTACTCAGGGATATTGTTACAATTTAATTTTATCGTGATATTTAAGCAAGAAAACTAAAATATTCGTTTTTAGTTCCAGAAAAATTTAAACATCGTTTCTCCTCAGGAAAAAATGCTAGAATCAAACGTACTAAATAAATTTAATAAACAAATAATGTTACTCAGGGATATTCTTACAATTTAATTTTATCGTGATATTTAAGCAAGAAAACTAAAATATTCGTTTCTAGATCCAGAAAAATTAAAACATCGTTACTCCTCAGGAAAAAATGCTAGAATCAAACTTATTAAATAAATTTAATAAACAATTAGTGTTACTCAGGGATATTCTTACAATTTAATTTTATCGTGATATTTAAGCAAGAAAACAAAAATATTCGTTTTTAGTTCCAGAAAAATTTAAACATCGTTTCTCCTCAGGAAAAATTGCTAGCATCAAACTTATTAAATCAATTTAATAAACAAATAGTGTTACTCAGGGATATTCTTACAATTTAATTTTATCGTGATATTTAAGCAAGAAAACTAAAATATTCGTTTCTAGATCCTGAAAAATTAAAACATCGTTACTCCTCAGGAAAAAATGCTAGAATCGAACGTCTTAAATAAATTTAATAAACAAATAAAGTTACTCACGGATGTTCTTACAATTTAATTTTATCGTGATATTTAAGCAAGAAAACTAAAGTATTCGTTTTTAGCTCCAGAAAAATTTAAACACCGTTTCTCCTCAGGAAAAAATGATAGAATCAAACTTATTAAATAAATTTAATAAACGAATAAAGATACTCAGGGATAATCTTACAATTTAATTTTATCGTGATATTTAAGCGAGAAAACTAAAATATTCGTTTCTAGTTCCAAAATAATAAAAACATCGTTACTCGTCAGGAAAAAATGCTAGAATCAAACTTATTAAATAAATTTAATACACAAATAAAGTTACTCAGGGATATTGTTACAATTTAATTTTATCGTGATATTTAAGCAAGAAAACTAAAATATTCGTTTCTAGATCCAGAAAAATTAAAACATCGTTACTCCTCAGGAAAAAATGCTAGAATCAAACTTATTAAATAAATTTAATAAACAATTAGTGTTACTCAGGGATATTCTTACAATTTAATTTTATCGTGATATTTAAGCAAATAAACAAAAATATTCGTTTTTAGTTCCAGAAAAATTTAAACATCGTTTCTCCTCAGGAAAAATTGCTAGAATCAAACTTATTAAATCAATTTAATAAACAAATAGTGTTACTCAGGGATATTCTTACAATTTAATTTTATCGTGATATTTAAGCCAGAAAACTAAAATATTCGTTTCTAGATCTAGAAAAATTAAAACATCGTTACTCCTCAGGAAAAAATGCTAGAATCGAACGTCTTAAATAAATTTAATAAACAAATAAAGTTACTCACGGATGTTCTTACAATTTAATTTTATCGTGATATTTAAGCAAGAAAACTAAAGTATTCGTTTTTAGCTCCAGAAAAATTTAAACACCGTTTCTCCTCAGGAAAAAATGATAGAATCAAACTTATTAAATAAATTTAATAAACGAATAAAGTTACTCAGGGATATTCTTACAATTTAATTTTATCGTGATATTTAAGCGAGAAAACTAAAATATTCGTTTCTAGTTCCAAAATAATAAAAACATCGTTACTCGTCAGGAAAAAATGCTAGAATCAAACTTATTAAATAAATTTAATACACAAATAAAGTTACTCAGGGATATTGTTACAATTTAATTTTATCGTGATATTTAAGCAAGAAAACTAAAATATTCGGTTTTAGTTCTAGAAAAATTTAAACATCGTTTCTCCTCAGGAAAAAATTCTAGAATCAAACGTACTAAATAAATTTAATAAACAAATAATGTTACTCAGGGATATTCTTACAATTTAATTTTATCGTGATATTTAAGCAAGAAAACTAAAATATTCGTTTCTAGATCCAGAAAAATTAAAACATCGTTACTCCTCAGGAAAAAATGCTAGAATCAAACTTATTAAATAAATTTAATAAACAAATAGTGTTACTCAGGGATATTCTTACAATTTAATTTTATCGTGATATTTAAGCAAGAAAACAAAAATATTCGTTTTTAGTTCCAGAGAAATTTAAACATCGTTTCTCCTCAGGAAAAATTGCTAGAATCAAACTTATTAAATCAATTTAATAAACAAATAGTGTTACTCAGGGACATTCTTACAATTTAATTTTATCGTGATATTTAAGCAAGAAAACTAAAATATTCGTTTCTAGATCTAGAAAAATTAAAACATCGTTACTCCTCAGGAAAAAAAGCTAGAATCGAACGTCTTAAATAAAATTAATAAACAAATAAAGTTACTCACGGATGTTCTTACAATTTAATTTTATCGTGATATTTAAGCAAGAAAACTAAAGTATTCGTTTTTAGCTCCAGAAAAATTTAAACACCGTTACTCGTCAGGAAAAAATGCTATAATCGATCTTATTAAAAAAATCTAATAAACAAAGAAAGTTACTCAGGGATATTCTTACAATTTAATTTTATCGTGATATTTAAGCAAGAAAACAAAAATATTCGTTTCTAGATCCAGAAAAATTAAAACATCGTTACTCCTCAGGAAAAAATGCTAGAATCAAACTTATTAAATAAATTTAATAAACAATTTGTGTTACTCAGGGATATTCTTACAATTTAATTTTATCGTGATATTTAAGCAAGAAAACAAAAATATTCATTTTTAGTTCCAGAAAAATTTAAACATCGTTTCTCCTCAGGAAAAATTGCTAGAATGAAACTTATTAAATCAATTTAATAAACAAATAGTGTTACTCAGGGATATTCTTACAATTTAATTTTATCGTGATATTTAAGCAAGAAAACTAAAATATTCGTTTCTAGATCCAGAAAAATTAAAACTTCGTTATTCCTCAGGAAAAAATGCTAGAATCGAACGTCTTAAATAAATTTAATAAACAAATAAAGTTACTCACGGATGTTCTTACAATTTAATTTTATCGTTATATTTAAGCAAGAAAACTAAAGTATTCGTTTTTAGTTCCAGAAAAATTTAAACACCGTTTCTCCTCAGGAAAAAATTATAGAATCAAACTTATTAAATAAATTTAGTAAACGAATAAAGTTACTCAGGGATATTCTTACAATTAAATTTTATCGTGATATTTAAGCGAGAAAACTAAAATATTCGTTTCTAGTTCCAAAATAATAAAAACATCGTTACTCGTCAGGAAAAAATGCTATAATCGATCTTATTAAAAAAATCTAATAAACAAACAAAGTTACTCAGGGATATTCTTACAATTTAATTTTATCGTGATATTTAAGCAAGAAAACAAAAATATTCGTTTTTAGTTCCAGAAAAATTTAAACATCGTTTCTCCTCAGGAAAAAATGCTAGAATCTAAATTATTAAAAAATCTAATAAACAAATAAAGTT
Organism: Pterostichus madidus; assembly: GCA_911728475.2. Classification (NCBI taxonomy): domain Eukaryota; kingdom Metazoa; phylum Arthropoda; class Insecta; order Coleoptera; family Carabidae; genus Pterostichus; species Pterostichus madidus. The sequence goes on from OU452319.1 coordinate 13,573,664, forward strand.
ACTCAGTTATATTCTTACAATTTAATTTTATCGTGATATTTAAGCAAGAAAACAAAAATATTCGTTTTTAGTTCCAGAAAAATTTAAACATCGTTTCTCCTCAGGAAAAATTGCTAGAATCAAACTTATTAAATCAATTTAATAAACAAATAGTGTTACTCAGGGATATTCTTACAATTTAATTTTATAGTGATATTTAAGCAAGAAAACTAAAATATTCGTTTTTAGTTCCAGAAAAATTTAAACATCGTTTCTCCTCAGGAAAAAATGCTAGAATCAAACGTACTAAATAAATTTAATAAACAAATAATGTTACTCAGGGATATTCTTACAATTTAATTTTATCGTGATATTTAAGCAAGAAAACTAAAATATTCGTTTCTAGATCCAGAAAAATTAAAACATCGTTACTCCTCAGGAAAAAATGCTAGAATCAAACTTATTAAATAAATTTAATAAACAATTAGTGTTACTCAGGGATATTCTTACAATTTAATTTTATCGTGATATTTAAGCAAGAAAACTAAAATATTCGTTTCTAGATCTAGAAAAATTAAAACATCGTTACTCCTCAGGAAAAAATGCTAGAATCGAACGTCTTAAATAAATTTAATAAACAAATAAAGTTACTCACGGATGTTCTTACAATTTAATTTTATCGTGATATTTAAGCAAGAAAACTAAAGTATTCGTTTTTAGCTCCAGAAAAATTTAAACACCGTTTCTCCTCAGGAAAAAATGATAGAATCAAACTTATTAAATAAATTTAATAAACGAATAAAGTTACTCAGGGATATTCTTACAATTTAATTTTATCGTGATATTTAAGCAAGAAAACTAAAATATTCGTTTCTAGATCCAGAAAAATTAAAACATCGTTACTCCTCAGGAAAAAATGCTAGAATCGAACGTCTTAAATAAATTTAATAAACAAATAGTGTTACTCAGGGATATTCTTACAATTTAATTTTATAGTGATATTTAAGCAAGAAAACTAAAATATTCGTTTTTAGTTCCAGAAAAATTTAAACATCGTTTCTCCTCAGGAAAAAATGCTAGAATCAAACGTACTAAATAAATTTAATAAACAAATAATGTTACTCAGGGATATTCTTACAATTTAATTTTATCGTGATATTTAAGCAAGAAAACTAAAATATTCGTTTCTAGATCCAGAAAAATTAAAACATCGTTACTCCTCAGGAAAAAATGCTAGAATCAAACTTATTAAATAAATTTAATAAACAATTAGTGTTACTCAGGGATATTCTTACAATTTAATTTTATCATGATATTTAAGCAAGAAAACTAAAATATTCGTTTCTAGATCCAGAAAAATTAAAACATCGTTACTCCTCAGGAAAAAATGCTAGAATCGGACGTCTTAAATAAATTTAATAAACAAATAAAGTTACTCACGGATGTTCTTACAATTTAATTTTATCGTGATATTTAAGCAAGAAAACTAAAGTATTCGTTTTTAGTTCCAGAAAAATTAAAACATCGTTACTCCTCAGGAAAAAATGCTAGAATCAAACTTATTAAATAAATTTAATAAACAATTAGTGTTACTCAGGGATATTCTTACAATTTAATTTTATCGTGATATTTAAGCAAGAAAACAAAAATATTCGTTTTTAGTTCCAGAAAAATTTAAACATCGTTTCTCCTCAGGAAAAATTGCTAGAATCAAACTTATTAAATCAATTTAATAAACAAATAGTGTTACTCAGGGATATTCTTACAATTTAATTTTATCGTGATATTTAAGCAAGAAAACTAAAATATTCGTTTCTAGATCTAGAAAAATTAAAACATCGTTACTCCTCAGGAAAAAATGCTAGAATCGAACGTCTTAAATAAATTTAATAAACAAATAAAGTTACTCACGGATGTTCTTACAATTTAATTTTATCGTGATATTTAAGCAAGAAAACTAAAGTATTCGTTTTTAGTTCCAGAAAAATTTAAGCACCGTTTCTCCTCAGGAAAAAATGCTAGAATCAAACTTACTAAATAAATTTAATAAACAAATAATGTTACTCAGGGATATTCTTACAATTTAATTTTATCATGATATTTAAGCAAGAAAACTAAAATATTCGTTTCTAGATCCAGAAAAATTAAAACATCGTTACTCCTCAGGAAAAAATGCTAGAATCGAACGTCTTAAATAAATTTAATAAACAAATAAAGTTACTCACGGATGTTCTTACCTTGACAACAGCGAACTAGTGAGAAGACTCAAGCGCACTAAACCATTTGAGCTAGTGTAGTGTGATAGTGTAAAAGCAGAGCAAAGTGAATGCCAGTGCTAGCATACTTATTCATTAATGTTAGAACCTAAGAAAAGCCAATGGGTTAATTATCTTAGATAAAATATAAGTAGAAGATTAAGTTAAAATAAAATTGCTTGTTAGTCCGTAAGACTAGTTGTAATAATATTTAATATAAAAAAAAAAAAAAAAAAAACGGATGTTCTTACAATTTAATTTTATCGTGATATTTAAGCAAGAAAACTAAAGTATTCGTTTTTAGTTCCAGAAAAATTTAAACACCGTTTCTCCTCAGGAAAAAATGATAGAATCAAACTTATTAAATAAATTTAATAAACGACTAAAGTTACTCAGGGATATTCTTACAATTTAATTTTATCGTGATATTTAAGCGAGAAAACTAAAATATTCGTTTCTAGTTCCAAAATAATAAAAACATCGTTACTCGTCAGGAAAAAATGCTAGAATCAAACTTATTAAATAAATTTAATACACAAATAAAGTTACTCAGGGATATTCTTACAATTTAATTTTATCGTGATATTTAAGCAAGAAAACTAAAATATTCGTTTTTAGTTCCAGAAAAATTTAAACATCGTTTCTCCTCAGGAAAAAATGCTAGAATCAATCGTACTAAATAAATTTAATAAAATAAAATAAATAAAAAATCTTACTCAGGGATATTCTTACAATTTAATTTTATCGTGATATTTAAGCAAGAAAACTAAAATATTCGTTTCTAGATCCAGAAAAATTAAAACATCGTTACTCCTCAGGAAAAAATGCTAGAATCAAACTTATTAAATAAATTTAATAAACAATTAGTGTTACTCAGGGATATTCTTACAATTTAATTTTATCGTGATATTTAAGCAAGAAAACAAAAATATTCGTTTTTAGTTCCAGAAAAATTTAAACATCGTTTCTCCTCAGGAAAAAATGCTAGAATCGAACTAATTAAATAAATTTAATAAACAAATAATGTTCCTCAGGGATATTCTTACAATTTAATTTTATCGTGATATTTAAGCAAGAAAACTAAAATATTCGTTTTTAGTTCCAGAAAAATTTAAATATCGTTTCTCCTCAGGAAAAAATGCTAGAATCGAACTAATTAAATAAATTTAATAAACAAATAATGTTCCTCAGGGATATTCGATATAAAGAAAACTAAAATATTCGTTTCTAGATCCAGAAAAATTAAAACATCGTTACTCCTCAGGAAAAAATGCTAGAATCGAACGTCTTAAATAAATTTAATAAACAAATAAAGTTACTCACGGATGTTCTTACAATTTAATTTTATCGTGATATTTAAGCAAGAAAACTAAAATATTCGTTTTTAGTTCCAGAAAAATTTAAATATCGTTTCTCCTCAGGAAAAAATGCTAGAATCGAACTAATTAAATAAATTTAATAAACAAATAATGTTCCTCAGGGATATTCTTACAATTTAATTTTATCGTGATATTTAAGCGAGAAAACTAAAATATTCGTTTCTAGTTCCAAAATAATAAAAACATCGTTACTCGTCAGGAAAAAATGCTAGAATCAAACTTATTAAATAAATTTAATACACAAATAAAGTTACTCAGGGATATTCTTACAATTTAATTTTATCGTGATATTTAAGCAAGAAAACTAAAATATTCGTTTTTAGTTCCAGAAAAATTTAAACATCGTTTCTCCTCAGGAAAAAATGCTAGAATCAAACGTACAAAATAAATTTAATAAACAAATAATGTTACTCAGGGATATTCTTACAATTTAATTTTATCGTGATATTTAAGCAAGAAAACTAAAATATTCGTTTCTAGATCCAGAAAAATTAAAACATCGTTACTCCTCAGGAAAAAATGATAGAATCACACTTATTAAATAAATTTAATAAACAATTAGTGTTACTCAGGGATATTCTTACAGTTTAATTTTATCGTGATATTTAAGCAAGAAAACAAAAATATTCGTTTTTAGTTCCAGAAAAATTTAAACATCGTTTCTCCTCAGGAAAAATTGCTAGAATCAAACTTATTAAATCAATTTAATAAACAAATAGTGTTACTCAGGGATATTCTTACAATTTAATTTTATCGTGATATTTAAGCAAGAAAACTAAAATATTCGTTTCTAGATCTAGAAAAATTAAAACATCGTTACTCCTCAGGAAAAAATGCTAGAATCGAACGTCTTAAATAAATTTAATAAACAAATAAAGTTACTCACGGATGTTCTTACAATTTAATTTTATCGTGATATTTAAGCAAGAAAACTAAAGTATTCGTTTTTAGTTCCAGAAAAATTTAAACATCGTTTCTCCTCAGGAAAAAATGCTAGAATCAAACTTACTAAATAAATTTAATAAACAAATAATGTTACTCTGGGATATTCTTACAATTTAATTTTATCATGATATTTAAGCAAGAAAACTAAAATATTCGTTTCTAGATCCAGAAAAATTAAAACATCGTTACTCCTCAGGAAAAAATGCTAGAATCGAACGTCTTAAATAAATTTAATAAACAAATAAAGTTACTCACGGATGTTCTTACAATTTAATTTTATCGTGATATTTAAGCAAGAAAACTAAAGTATTCGTTTTTAGTTCCAGAAAAATTTAAACACCGTTTCTCCTCAGGAAAAAATGATAGAATCAAACTTATTAAATAAATTTAATAAACGAATAAAGTTACTCAGGGATATTCTTACAATTTAATTTTATCGTGATATTTAAGCGAGAAAACTAAAATATTCGTTTCTAGTTCCAAAATAATAAAAACATCGTTACTCGTCAGGAAAAAATGCTAGAATCAAACTTATTAAATAAATTTAATACACAAATAAAGTTACTCAGGGATATTCTTACAATTTAATTTTATCGTGATATTTAAGCAAGAAAACTAAAATATTAGTTTTTAGTTCCAGAAAAATTTAAACATCGTTTCTCCTCAGGAAGAAATGCTAGAATCAAACTTATTAAATAAATTTAATACACAAATAAAGTTACTCAGGGATATTCTTACAATTTAATTTTATCGTGATATTTAAGCAAGAAAACTAAAATATTCGTTTTTAGTTCCAGAAAAATTTAAATATCGTTTCTCCTCAGGAAAAAATGCTAGAATCGAACTAATTAAATAAATTTAATAAACAAATAATGTTCCTCAGGGATATTCTTACAATTTAATTTTATCGTGATATTTAAGCAAGAAAACTAAAATATTCGTTTCTAGATCCAGAAAAATTAAAACATCGTTACTCCTCAGGAAAAAATGCTAGAATCGAACGTCTTAAATAAATTTAATAAACAAATAAAGTTACTCACGGATGTTCTTACAATTTAATTTTATCGTGATATTTAAGCAAGAAAACTAAAGTATTCGTTTTTAGCTCCAGAAAAATTTAAACACCGTTTCTCCTCAGGAAAAAATGATAGAATCAAACTTATTAAATAAATTTAATAAACGAATAAAGTTACTCAGGGATAATCTTACAATTTAATTTTATCGTGATATTTAAGCAAGAAAACTAAAATATTCGTTTCTAGTTCCAAAATAATAAAAACATCGTTACTCGTCAGGAAAAAATGCTAGAATCAAACTTATTAAATAAATTTAATACACAAATAAAGTTACTCAGGGATATTGTTACAATTTAATTTTATCGTGATATTTAAGCAAGAAAACTAAAATATTCGTTTCTAGATCCAGAAAAATTAAAACATCGTTACTCCTCAGGAAAAAATGCTAGAATCAAACTTATTAAATAAATTTAATAAACAAATAGTGTTACTCAGGGATATTCTTACAATTTAATTTTATCGTGATATTTAAGCAAGAAAACAAAAATATTCGTTTTTAGTTCCAGAAAAATTTAAATATCGTTTCTCCTCAGGAAAAAATGCTAGAATCGAACTAATTAAATAAATTTAATAAACAAATAATGTTCCTCAGGGATATTCTTACAATTTAATTTTATCGTGATATTTAAGCAAGAAAACTAAAATATTCGTTTCTAGATCCAGAAAAATTAAAACATCGTTACTCCTCAGGAAAAAATGCTAGAATCGAACGTCTTAAATAAATTTAATAAACAAATAAAGTTACTCACGGATGTTCTTACAATTTAATTTTATCGTGATATTTAAGCAAGAAAACTAAAATATTCGTTTTTAGTTCCAGAAAAATTTAAATATCGTTTCTCCTCAGGAAAAAATGCTAGAATCGAACTAATTAAATAAATTTAATAAACAAATAATGTTCCTCAGGGATATTCTTACAATTTAATTTTATCGTGATATTTAAGCGAGAAAACTAAAATATTCGTTTCTAGTTCCAAAATAATAAAAACATCGTTACTCGTCAGGAAAAAATGCTAGAATCAAACTTATTAAATAAATTTAATACACAAATAAAGTTACTCAGGGATATTCTTACAATTGAATTTTATCGTGATATTTAAGCAAGAAAACTAAAATATTCGTTTTTAGTTCCAGAAAAATTTAAACATCGTTTCTCCTCAGGAAAAAATGCTAGAATCAAACGTACAAAATAAATTTAATAAACAAATAATGTTACTCAGGGATGTTCTTACAATTTAATTTTATCGTGATATTTAAGCAAGAAAACTAAAATATTCGTTTCTAGATCCAGAAAAATTAAAACATCGTTACTCCTCAGGAAAAAATGCTAGAATCAAACTTATTAAATAAATTTAATAAACAATTAGTGTTACTCAGGGATATTCTTACAGTTTAATTTTATCGTGATATTTAAGCAAGAAAACAAAAATATTCGTTTTTAGTTCCAGAAAAATTTAAACATCGTTTCTCCTCAGGAAAAATTGCTAGAATCAAACTTACTAAATCAATTTAATAAACAAATAGTGTTACTCAGGGATATTCTTACAATTTAATTTTATCGTGATATTTAAGCAAGAAAACTAAAATATTCGTTTCTAGATCTAGAAAAATTAAAACATCGTTACTCCTCAGGAAAAAATGCTAGAATCGAACGTCTTAAATAAATTTAATAAACAAATAAAGTTACTCACGGATGTTCTTACAATTTAATTTTATCGTGATATTTAAGCAAGAAAACTAAAGTATTCGTTTTTAGTTCCAGAAAAATTTAAACACCGTTTCTCCTCAGGAAAAAATGCTAGAATCAAACTTACTAAATAAATTTAATAAACAAATAATGTTACTCTGGGATATTCTTACAATTTAATTTTATCATGATATTTAAGCAAGAAAACTAAAATATTCGTTTCTAGATCCAGAAAAATTAAAACATCGTTACTCCTCAGGAAAAAATGCTAGAATCGAACGTCTTAAATAAATTTAATAAACAAATAAAGTTACTCACGGATGTTCTTACAATTTAATTTTATCGTGATATTTAAGCAAGAAAACTAAAGTATTCGTTTTTAGTTCCAGAAAAATTTAAACACCGTTTCTCCTCAGGAAAAAATGATAGAATCAAACTTATTAAATAAATTTAATAAACGAATAAAGTTACTCAGGGATATTCTTACAATTTAATTTTATCGTGATATTTAAGCGAGAAAACTAAAATATTCGTTTCTAGTTCCAAAATAATAAAAACATCGTTACTCGTCAGGAAAAAATGCTAGAATCAAACTTATTAAATAAATTTAATACACAAATAAAGTTACTCAGGGATATTCTTACAATTTAATTTTATCGTGATATTTAAGCAAGAAAACTAAAATATTAGTTTTTAGTTCCAGAAAAATTTAAACATCGTTTCTCCTCAGGAAGAAATGCTAGAATCAAACTTATTAAATAAATTTAATACACAAATAAAGTTACTCAGGGATATTCTTACAATTTAATTTTATCGTGATATTTAAGCAAGAAAACTAAAATATTCGTTTTTAGTTCCAGAAAAATTTAAATATCGTTTCTCCTCAGGAAAAAATGCTAGAATCGAACTAATTAAATAAATTTAATAAACAAATAATGTTCCTCAGGGATATTCTTACAATTTAATTTTATCGTGATATTTAAGCGAGAAAACTAAAATATTCGTTTCTAGTTCCAAAATAATAAAAACATCGTTACTCGTCAGGAAAAAATGCTAGAATCAAACTTATTAAATAAATTTAATACACAAATAAAGTTACTCAGGGATATTCTTACAATTTAATTTTATCGTGATATTTAAGCAAGAAAACTAAAATATTCGTTTCTAGTTCCAAAATAATAAAAACATCGTTACTCGTCAGGAAAAAATGCTAGAATCAAACTTATTAAATAAATTTAATACACAAATAAAGTTACTCAGGGATATTGTTACAATTTAATTTTATCGTGATATTTAAGCAAGAAAACTAAAATATTCGTTTCTAGATCCAGAAAAATTAAAACATCGTTACTCCTCAGGAAAAAATGCTAGAATCAAACTTATTAAATAAATTTAATAAACAAATAGTGTTACTCAGGGATATTCTTACAATTTAATTTTATCGTGATATTTAAGCAAGAAAACAAAAATATTCGTTTTTAGTTCCAGAAAAATTTAAACATCGTTTCTCCTCAGGAAAAATTGCTAGAATCAAACTTATTAAATCAATTTAATAAACAAATAGTGTTACTCAGGGACATTCTTACAATTTAATTTTATCGTGATATTTAAGCAAGAAAACTAAAATATTCGTTTCTAGATCTAGAAAAATTAAAACATCGTTACTCCTCAGGAAAAAATGCTAGAATCGAACGTCTTAAATAAAATTAATAAACAAATAAAGTTACTCACGGATGTTCTTACAATTTAATTTTATCGTGATATTTAAGCAAGAAAACTGAAGTATTCGTTTTTAGCTCCAGAAAAATTTAAACACCGTTTCTCCTCAGGAAAAAATGATAGAATCAAACTTATTAAATAAATTTAATAAACGAATAAAGTTACTAAGGGATATTCTTACAATTTAATTTTATCGTGATATTTAAGCAAGAAAACAAAAATATTCATTTTTAGTTCCAGAAAAATTTAAACATCGTTTCTCCTCAGGAAAAATTGCTAGAATGAAACTTATTAAATCAATTTAATAAACAAATAGTGTTACTCAGGGATATTCTTACAATTTAATTTTATCGTGATATTTAAGCAAGAAAACTAAAATATTCGTTTCTAGATCCAGAAAAATTAAAACTTCGTTACTCCTCAGGAAAAAATGCTAGAATCGAACGTCTTAAATAAATTTAATAAACAAATAAAGTTACTCACGGATGTTCTTACAATATAATTTTATCGTTATAATTAAGCAAGAAAACTAAAGTATTCGTTTTTAGTTCCAGAAAAATTTAAACACCGTTTCTCCTCAGGAAAAAATGATAGAATCAAACTTATTAAATAAATTTAGTAAACGAATAAAGTTACTCAGGGATATTCTTACAATTAAATTTTATCGTGATATTTAAGCGAGAAAACTAAAATATTCGTTTCTAGTTCCAAAATAATAAAAACATCGTTACTCGTCAGGAAAAAATGCTATAATCGATCTTATTAAAAAAATCTAATAAACAAAGAAAGTTACTCAGGGATATTCTTACAATTTAATTTTATCGTGATATTTAAGCAAGAAAACAAAAATATTCGTTTTTAGTTCCAGAAAAATTTAAACATCGTTTCTCCTCAGGAAAAAATGCTAGAATCTAAATTATTAAAAAATCTAATAAACAAATAAAGTTACTCAGTTATATTCTTACAATTTAATTTTATCGTGATATTTAAGCAAGAAAACTAAAATATTCGTTTTTAGTTCCAGAAAAATTTAAACATCGTTTCTCCTCAGGAAAAAATGCTAGAATCAAACTTACTAAATAAATTTAATAAACAAATAATGTTACTCAGGGATATTCTTACAATTTAATTTTATCATGATATTTAAGCAAGACAACTAAAATATTCGTTTCTAGATCCAGAAAAATTAAAACATCGTTACTCCTCAGGAAAAAATGCTAGAATCGAACGTCTTAAATAAATTTAATAAACAAATAAAGTTACTCACGGATGTTCTTACAATTTAATTTTATCGTGATATTTAAGCAAGAAAACTAAAGTATTCGTTTTTAGTTCCAGAAAAATTTAAACACCGTTTCTCATCAGGAAAAAATGATAGAATCAAACTTATTAAATAAATTTAATAAACGAATAAAGTTACTCAGGGATATTCTTACAATTTAATTTTATCGTGATATTTAAGCGAGAAAACTAAAATATTCGTTTCTAGTTCCAAAATAATAAAAACATCGTTACTCGTCAGGAAAAAATGCTAGAATCAAACTTATTAAATAAATTTAATACACAAATAAAGTTACTCAGGGATATTCTTACAATTTAATTTTATCGTGATATTTAAGCAAGAAAACTAAAATATTCGTTTTTAGTTCCAGAAAAATTTAAACATCGTTTCTCCTCAGGAAAAAATGCTAGAATCAAACGTACTAAATAAATTTAATAAACAAATAATGTTACTCAGGGATATTCTTACAATTTAATTTTATCGTGATATTTAAGCAAGAAAACTAAAATATTCGTTTCTAGATCCAGAAAAATTAAAACATCGTTACTCCTCAGGAAAAAATGCTAGAATCAAACTTATTAAATAAATTTAATAAACAATTAGTGTTACTCAGGGATATTCTTACAATTTAATTTTATCGTGATATTTAAGCAAGAAAACAAAAATATTCGTTTTTAGTTCCAGAAAAATTTAAACATCGTTTCTCCTCAGGAAAAATTGCTAGAATCAAACTTATTAAATCAATTTAATAAACAAATAGTGTTACACAGGGATATTCATACAATTTAATTTTATCGTGATATTTAAGCAAGAAAACTAAAATATTCGTTTCTAGATCTAGAAAAATTAAAACATCGTTACTCCTCAGGAAAAAATGCTAGAATCGAACGTCTTAAATAAATTTAATAAACAAATAAAGTTACTCACGGATGTTCTTACAATTTAATTTTATCGTGATATTTAAGCAAGAAAACTAAAGTATTCGTTTTTAGTTCCAGAAAAATTTAAACATCGTTACTCCTCAGGAAAAAATGCTAGAATCAAACTTATTAAATAAATTTAATAAACAATTAGTGTTACTCAGGGATATTCTTACAATTTAATTTTATCGTGATATTTAAGCAAGAAAACAAAAATATTCGTTTTAGTTCCAGAAAAATTTAAACATCGTTTCTCCTCAGGAAAAATTGCTAGAATCAAACTTATTAAATCAATTTAATAAACAAATAGTGTTACTCAGGGATATTCTTACAATTTAATTTTATCGTGATATTTAAGCAAGAAAACTAAAATATTCGTTTCTAGATCTAGAAAAATTAAAACATCGTTACTCCTCAGGAAAAAATGCTAGAATCGAACGTCTTAAATAAATTTAATAAACAAATAAAGTTACTCACGGATGTTCTTACAATTTAATTTTATCGTGATATTTAAGCAAGAAAACTAAAGTATTCGTTTTTAGTTCCAGAAAAATTTAAGCACCCTTTCTCCTCAGGAAAAAATGCTAGAATCAAACTTACTAAATAAATTTAATAAACAAATAATGTTACTCAGGGATATTCTTACAATTTAATTTTATCATGATATTTAAGCAAGAAAACTAAAATATTCGTTTCTAGATCCAGAAAAATTAAAACATCGTTACTCCTCAGGAAAAAATGCTAGAATCGAACGTCTTAAATAAATTTAATAAACAAATAAAGTTACTCACGGATGTTCTTACTATTTAATTTTATCGTGATATTTAAGCAAGAAAACTAAAGTATTCGTTTTTAGTTCCAGAAAAATTTAAACACCGTTTCTCCTCAGGAAAAAATGATAGAATCAAACTTATTAAATAAATTTAATAAACGAATAAAGTTACTCAGGGATATTCTTACAATTTAATTTTATCGTGATATTTAAGCGAGAAAACTAAAATATTCGTTTCTAGTTCCAAAATAATAAAAACATCGTTACTCGTCAGGAAAAAATGCTAGAATCAAACTTATTAAATAAATTTAATACACAAATAAAGTTACTCAGGGATATTCATACAATTTAATTTTATCGTGATATTTAAGCAAGAAAACTAAAATATTCGTTTTTAGTTCCAGAAAAATTTAAACATCGTTTCTCCTCAGGAAAAAATGCTAGAATCAAACGTACTAAATAAATTAAATAAACAAATAATGTTACTCAGGGATATTCTTACAATTTAATTTTATCGTGATATTTAAGCAAGAAAACTAAAATATTCGTTTCTAGATCCAGAAAAATTAAAACATCGTTACTCCTCAGGAAAAAATGCTAGAATCAAACTTATGAAATAAATTTAATAAACAATTAGTGTTACTCAGGGATATTCTTACAATTTAATTTTATTGTGATATTTAAGCAAGAAAACAAAAATATTCGTTTTTAGTTCCAGAAAAATTTAAACATCGTTTCTTTTCAGGAAAAATTGCTAGATTCAAACTTATTAAATCAATTTAATAAACAAATAGTGTTACTCAGGGATATTCTTACAATTTAATTTTATCGTGATATTTAAGCAAGAAAACTAAAATATTCGTTTCTAGATCTAGAAAAATTAAAACATCGTTACTCCTCAGGAAAAAATGCTAGAATCGAACGTCTTAAATAAATTTAATAAACAAATAAGTTACTCACGGATGTTCTTACAATTTAATTTTATCGTGATATTTAAGCAAGAAAACTAAAGTATTCGTTTTTAGTTCCAGAAAAATTTAAACACCGTTTCTCCTCAGGAAAAAATGCTAGAATCAAACTTACTAAATAAATTTAATAAACAAATAATGTTACTCTGGGATATTCTTACAATTTAATTTTATCATGATATTTAAGCAAGAAAACTAAAATATTCGTTTCTAGATCCAGAAAAATTAAAACATCGTTACTCCTCAGGAAAAAATGCTAGAATCGAACGTCTTAAATAAATTTAATAAACAAATAAAGTTACTCACGGATGTTCTTACAATTTAATTTTATCGTGATATTTAAGCAAGAAAACTAAAGTATTCGTTTTTAGTTCCAGAAAAATTTAAACACCGTTTCTCCTCAGGAAAAAATGATAGAATCAAACTTATTAAATAAATTTAATAAACGAATAAAGTTACTCAGGGATATTCTTACAATTTAATTTTATCGTGATATTTAAGCGAGAAAACTAAAATATTCGTTTCTAGTTCCAAAATAATAAAAACATCGTTACTCGTCAGGAAAAAATGCTAGAATCAAACTTATTAAATAAATTTAATACACAAATAAAGTTACTCAGGGATATTCTTACAATTTAATTTTATCGTGATATTTAAGCAAGAAAACTAAAATATTAGTTTTTAGTTCCAGAAAAATTTAAACATCGTTTCTCCTCAGGAAGAAATGCTAGAATCAAACTTATTAAATAAATTTAATACACAAATAAAGTTACTCAGGGATATTCTTACAATTTAATTTTATCGTGATATTTAAGCAAGAAAACTAAAATATTCGTTTTTAGTTCCAGAAAAATTTAAATATTGTTTCTCCTCAGGAAACAATGCTAGAATCGAACTAATTAAATAAATTTAATAAACGAATAAAGTTACTCAGGGATAATCTTACAATTTAATTTTATCGTGATATTTAAGCGAGAAAACTAAAATATTCGTTTCTAGTTCCAAAATAATAAAAACATCGTTACTCGTCAGGAAAAAATGCTAGAATCAAACTTATTAAATAAATTTAATACACAAATAAAGTTACTCAGGGATATTGTTACAATTTAATTTTATCGTGATATTTAAGCAAGAAAACTAAAATATTCGTTTTTAGTTCCAGAAAAATTTAAACATCGTTTCTCCTCAGGAAAAAATGCTAGAATCAAACTTACTAAATAAATTTAATGAACAAATAATGTTACTCAGGGATATTCTTACAATTTAATTTTATCATGATATTTAAGCAAGAAAACTAAAATATTCGTTTCTAGATCCAGAAAAATTAAAACATCGTTACTCCTCAGGAAAAAATGCTAGAATCAAACTTATTAAATAAATTTAATAAACAATTAGTGTTACTCAGGGATATTCTTACAATTTAATTTTATCGTGATATTTAAGCAAGAAAACAAAAATATTCGTTTTTAGTTCCAGAAAAATTTAAACATCGTTTCTCCTCAGGAAAAATTGCTAGAATCAAACTTATTAAATCAATTTAATAAACAAATAGTGTTACTCAGGGATATTCTTACAATTTAATTTTATCGTGATATTTAAGCAAGAAAACTAAAATATTCGTTTCTAGATCTAGAAAAATTAAAACATCGTTACTCCTCAGGAAAAAATGCTAGAATCGAACGTACTAAATAAATTTAATAAACAAATAATGTTACTCAGGGATATTCTTACAATTTAATTTTATCGTGATATTTAAGCAAGAAAACTAAAATATTCGTTTCTAGATCCAGAAAAATTAAAACATCGTTACTCCTCAGGAAAAAATGCTAGAATCAAACTTATTAAATAAATTTAATAAACAATTAGTGTTACTCAGGGATATTCTTACAATTTAATTTTATCGTGATATTTAAGCAAGAAAACAAAAATATTCGTTTTTAGTTCCAGAAAAATTTAAACATCGTTTCTCCTCAGGAAAAATTGCTAGAATCAAACTTATTAAATCAATTTAATAAACAAATAGTGTTACTCAGGGATATTCATACAATTTAATTTTATCGTGATATTTAAGCAAGAAAACTAAAATATTCGTTTCTAGATCTAGAAAAATTAAAACATCGTTACTCCTCAGGAAAAAATGCTAGAATCGAACGTCTTAAATAAATTTAATAAACAAATAAAGTTACTCACGGATGTTCCTACAATTTAATTTTATCGTGATATTTAAGCAAGAAAACTAAAGTATTCGTTTTTAGTTCCAGAAAAATTTAAACATCGTTACTCCTCAGGAAAAAATGCTAGAATCAAACTTATTAAATAAATTTAATAAACAATTAGTGTTACTCAGGGATATTCTTACAATTTAATTTTATCGTGATATTTAAGCAAGAAAACAAAAATATTCGTTTTAGTTCCAGAAAAATTTAAACATCGTTTCTCCTCAGGAAAAATTGCTAGAATCAAACTTATTAAATCAATTTAATAAACAAATAGTGTTACTCAGGGATATTCTTACAATTTAATTTTATCGTGATATTTAAGCAAGAAAACTAAAATATTCGTTTCTAGATCTAGAAAAATTAAAACATCGTTACTCCTCAGGAAAAAATGCTAGAATCGAACGTCTTAAATAAATTTAATAAACAAATAAAGTTACTCACGGATGTTCTTACAATTTAATTTTATCGTGATATTTAAGCAAGAAAACTAAAGTATTCGTTTTTAGTTCCAGAAAAATTTAAGCACCCTTTCTCCTCAGGAAAAAATGCTAGAATCAAACTTACTAAATAAATTTAATAAACAAATAATGTTACTCAGGGATATTCTTACAATTTAATTTTATCATGATATTTAAGCAAGAAAACTAAAATATTCGTTTCTAGATCCAGAAAAATTAAAACATCGTTACTCCTCAGGAAAAAATGCTAGAATCGAACGTCTTAAATAAATTTAATAAACAAATAAAGTTACTCACGGATGTTCTTACTATTTAATTTTATCGTGATATTTAAGCAAGAAAACTAAAGTATTCGTTTTTAGTTCCAGAAAAATTTAAACACCGTTTCTCCTCAGGAAAAAATGATAGAATCAAACTTATTAAATAAATTTAATAAACGAATAAAGTTACTCAGGGATATTCTTACAATTTAATTTTATCGTGATATTTAAGCGAGAAAACTAAAATATTCGTTTCTAGTTCCAAAATAATAAAAACATCGTTACTCGTCAGGAAAAAATGCTAGAATCAAACTTATTAAATAAATTTAATACACAAATAAAGTTACTCAGGGATATTCTTACAATTTAATTTTATCGTGATATTTAAGCAAGAAAACTAAAATATTCGTTTTTAGTTCCAGAAAAATTTAAACATCGTTTCTCCTCAGGAAAAAATGCTAGAATCAAACGTACTAAATAAATTAAATAAACAAATAATGTTACTCAGGGATATTCTTACAATTTAATTTTATCGTGATATTTAAGCAAGAAAACTAAAATATTCGTTTCTAGATCCAGAAAAATTAAAACATCGTTACTCCTCAGGAAAAAATGCTAGAATCAAACTTATTAAATAAATTTAATAAACAATTAGTGTTACTCAGGGATATTCTTACAATTTAATTTTATCGTGATATTTAAGCAAGAAAACAAAAATATTCGTTTTTAGTTCCAGAAAAATTTAAACATCGTTTCTTTTCAGGAAAAATTGCTAGATTCAAACTTATTAAATCAATTTAATAAACAAATAGTGTTACTCAGGGATATTCTTACAATTTAATTTTATCGTGATATTTAAGCAAGAAAACTAAAATATTCGTTTCTAGATCTAGAAAAATTAAAACATCGTTACTCCTCAGGAAAAAATGCTAGAATCGAACGTCTTAAATAAATTTAATAAACAAATAAGTTACTCACGGATGTTCTTACAATTTAATTTTATCGTGATATTTAAGCAAGAAAACTAAAGTATTCGTTTTTAGTTCCAGAAAAATTTAAACACCGTTTCTCCTCAGGAAAAAATGCTAGAATCAAACTTACTAAATAAATTTAATAAACAAATAATGTTACTCTGGGATATTCTTACAATTTAATTTTATCATGATATTTAAGCAAGAAAACTAAAATATTCGTTTCTAGATCCAGAAAAATTAAAACATCGTTACTCCTCAGGAAAAAATGCTAGAATCGAACGGCTTAAATAAATTTAATAAACAAATAAAGTTACTCACGGATGTTCTTACAATTTAATTTTATCGTGATATTTAAGCAAGAAAACTAAAGTATTCGTTTTTAGTTCCAGAAAAATTTAAACACCGTTTCTCCTCAGGAAAAAATGATAGAATCAAACTTATTAAATAAATTTAATAAACGAATAAAGTTACTCAGGGATATTCTTACAATTTAATTTTATCGTGATATTTAAGCGAGAAAACTAAAATATTCGTTTCTAGTTCCAAAATAATAAAAACATCGTTACTCGTCAGGAAAAAATGCTAGAATCAAACTTATTAAATAAATTTAATACACAAATAAAGTTACTCAGGGATATTCTTACAATTTAATTTTATCGTGATATTTAAGCAAGAAAACTAAAATATTAGTTTTTAGTTCCAGAAAAATTTAAACATCGTTTCTCCTCAGGAAGAAATGCTAGAATCAAACTTATTAAATAAATTTAATACACAAATAAAGTTACTCAGGGATATTCTTACAATTTAATTTTATCGTGATATTTAAGCAAGAAAACTAAAATATTCGTTTTTAGTTCCAGAAAAATTTAAATATTGTTTCTCCTCAGGAAACAATGCTAGAATCGAACTAATTAAATAAATTTAATAAACGAATAAAGTTACTCAGGGATAATCTTACAATTTAATTTTATCGTGATATTTAAGCGAGAAAACTAAAATATTCGTTTCTAGTTCCAAAATAATAAAAACATCGTTACTCGTCAGGAAAAAATGCTAGAATCAAACTTATTAAATAAATTTAATACACAAATAAAGTTACTCAGGGATATTGTTACAATTTAATTTTATCGTGATATTTAAGCAAGAAAACTAAAATATTCGTTTTTAGTTCCAGAAAAATTTAAACATCGTTTCTCCTCAGGAAAAAATGCTAGAATCAAACTTACTAAATAAATTTAATGAACAAATAATGTTACTCAGGGATATTATTACAATTTAATTTTATCATGATATTTAAGCAAGAAAACTAAAATATTCGTTTCTAGATCCAGAAAAATTAAAACATCGTTACTCCTCAGAAAAAAATGCTAGAATCAAACTTATTAAATAAATTTAATAAACAATTAGTGTTACTCAGGGATATTCTTACAATTTAATTTTATCGTGATATTTAAGCAAGAAAACAAAAATATTCGTTTTTAGTTCCAGAAAAATTTAAACATCGTTTCTCCTCAGGAAAAATTGCTAGAATCAAACTTATTAAATCAATTTAATAAAAAAATAGTGTTACTCAGGGATATTCTTACAATTTAATTTTATCGTGATATTTAAGCAAGAAAACTAAAATATTCGTTTCTAGATCTAGAAAAATTAAAACATCGTTACTCCTCAGGAAAAAATGCTAGAATCGAACGTCTTAAATAAATTTAATAAACAAATAAAGTTACTCACGGATGTTCTTACAATTTAATTTTATCGTGATATTTAAGCAAGAAAACTAAAGTATTCGTGTTTAGCTCCAGAAAAATTTAAACACCGTTTCTCCTCAGGAAAAAATGATAGAATAAAACTTATTAAATAAATTTAATAAACGAATAAAGTTACTCAGGGATATTCTTACAATTTAATTTTATCGTGATATTTAAGCGAGAAAACTAAAATATTCGTTTCTAGTTCCAAAATAATAAAAACATCGTTACTCGTCAGGAAAAAATGCTAGAATCAAACTTATTAAATAAATTTAATACACAAATAAAGTTACTCAGGGATATTGTTACAATTTAATTTTATCGTGATATTTAAGCAAGAAAACTAAAATATTCGTTTTTAGTTCCAGAAAAATTTAAACATCGTTTCTCCTCAGGAAAAAATGCTAGAATCAAACGTACTAAATAAATTTAATAAACAAATAATGTTACTCAGGGATATTATTACAATTTAATTTTATCGTGATATTTAAGCAAGAAAACTAAAATATTCGTTTCTAGATCCAGAAAAATTAAAACATCGTTACTCCTCAGGAAAAAATGCTAGAATCGAACGTCTTAAATAAATTTAATAAACAAATAAAGTTACTCACGGATGTTCTTACAATTTAATTTTATCGTGATATTTAAGCAAGAAAACTAAAGTAATCGTTTTTAGCTCCAGAAAAATTTAAACACCGTTTCTCCTCAGGAAAAAATGATAGAATCAA